>JAECUM010003918.1:0-102755 GCA_016617855.1 Megalonaias nervosa | reverse complement strand
ATATATATATATATATATATATATATATATATGCAATAAACTGACAACGAACAGTGCAAAACTAGTATCTAACTAGCCTGTGCGCTTTCGACTCTTAATGAGTCTTTTTCAACGGCAAATACAAAACATAGAGAAGACAAACAAATAAAACACAAAAACCGTTGTGTTTGCAAAACGTTACATGGCTATTTCTATAGGAGTTAAACCTTTAGATTTATTATGTTTCAACTAGTTTATTTCAACTTGTTGCGGATGCTTGAAAATATATTGCCTTTCAGGCCATAAATAAATCAGAGGAAAATATAAGCTGCGACCAACCCATGTTCAGAAAGAAAAGTAATTGGGCCCCACCAAAAGTTCAATTCCAAATCTAGAAGCATTTATCAACTCAACTGAAAACGACATTTCCAGACACTTCAACCATACTAACAGATACTCTGATTTGACAAAAGAAGAAACAGATGCCTTACACTCACTGAAAAGCAGAACAGACATCATAATTAAGCCTGCAGATAAGTGTTCCGCTGTGGTCGTTATGAATAGGGAAGTCTACATTAGTGATGCAAGTAGACAACTAAGTGACGCTAGGTTCAACCGAAAACTAGACCATGATCCAACACTGGAATATGCAAAATCCATTACTTTTATTATTGACGAGGCGTACCAAATCGGGCACATAGACCAGCAAACGAGAAACTACTTAAGCCCAGAAAACCCAAGGGCAGGTAGATTTTATCGTCTACCTAAAATCCACAAACAAGGCAACCCGAGCAGACTTGTAATCTCCGGTAACGGACATCCCACAGAAAAGATATCAGAATATTTGGATTATTTTATGAGACCACATGTCCACAAATTACCATCATATCTTCAGGACACGACAGATTACCTCATAAAAAGCAAAGCCAGCGAACCGTTACTGCCAGATACATTGCTTGTTTCCTTAGACGTCACATCTTTGTATACTAACATAACGCACAACGAAGGGACACAGGCGTGTAGAGAAGCATGGGAAACAAGAACTAAAGACAATCCACCCATGCACTTTCTAGTCCAACTCCTGGAGCTTGTCGTAAAACTCAATAACTTTGAATATAATGAAGAAAACTACCTCCAAATCAATGGAATCGCAATGGGTACAAAAATGGTTACTTCGTATGCTGATATTTGTATGGGAAAACTGGAGGGTCAACTTTTAGCATCGGTTGAACTTACACCGTACCAGTGGGTACGC
The DNA here is from genome assembly GCA_016617855.1 of Megalonaias nervosa. NCBI lineage: Eukaryota > Metazoa > Mollusca > Bivalvia > Unionida > Unionidae > Megalonaias > Megalonaias nervosa. The sequence continues at coordinate 101,521 of JAECUM010003918.1, read as the reverse complement.
TTTATCGATGATATAGAAATGAAGTGGCAACATAGAAGAAAATGTCTGGACGATTTCATATCAAAGGCAAACAACTTTCATCCTTCAATAAAATTCACGGCAGAAGACTCCAACTCAAACCACGTTTTCCTGGACACAACAACCAGATTGGTAGAAAACAAACTCCATACAGACATCTAATCGAAACCAACCGACAAACACCAGTATCTCCTCCCAACCAGCTGTCATCCAAAACACTGCATTAGGAACACCCCATATAGCCAGGCATTGAGGACACACAGAATTTGCTCCGACGATGAAACATTCCTAAAAAGGTCGGAAGAGCTATCTAAACATTTAATTTACGGAGGCTACGACAAAGACCTGATTGCGGAGGCAACCCAAAGGCCTAAACATACAAACCGCGATGACCTACTAAAATATGGAAAGAAGGAAAAGGCTGATAGGGTATCATTTATCCTAACCTACCATTCAGACAACCCCAAAGTAGGTAAAATCATCGGGGAAACATTGGCCCATCGTGAAATCGTCAGATGCACTAAAGCTAATCCTCCCAAACAAACCTGTAGTAGCCTACCGGAGACCAAAAATCCTCAAAGACATCCTAGTCAGGGCGAAGCTAATGCCAATCACTGATCAAGACCACCCTAGTCAATCGGGCCCCTGTGGTGATTAAAGATGCAAAACTTGTCAACATATGATAGAGACCAGGACATTTTCTAGCACAGAGACTAGAGAAAAACTAAACATACATGGTTCAAACAAAACGTGCAAAACAGAGAATGTAATTTATCTCATCACATGTAAGATCTGTAGCCTTCAATATATCGGAGAAACTGAAAAGCTACACAGAAGGATCAACCTTCATAGATCTGATTGCATGACTAAGAAGCTGTACAGAAGCCCGGTCGCAGAACACTTCTCCTCCCCTGGCCACACTTTCAGTGAAATAGTATAGTATTAAATAGGCTGTATGTCTACTAACTCGGCTGTATGTATAGAACTAAATAGGCTGTCTGTGTGGTACTAAATAAGCTGTCTGTGTGGTACTAAATAGTTGTATGTATAGTACTAAATAATTGTTTGTGTAGTACTAAATAGGCTGTATGTATATTACTAAATAGGCTGTATGTGTAGTACTAAATAGGTTGTATGTATATTACTAAATAGGCCGTCTGTATAGTACTAAATAGGCTGTATGTATAGCGCTAAAAAGGCTGTATGTACATTACTACATAGGCTGTATGTATGTTACAAATAGGCTGTCTGCATAGTACTAAATAGGCTGTAAGTGTAGTACTAAGTATTTTGTATGTATAGTACTAAATAGTTGCATGTATAGTACTAAACAGTTGTATGTATAGTACTAAATAGGCTGTATGTATAGTACTAAATAGGCTGTACGTATAGTACTAAAGAGGCTGCATGTATAGTACTAAAGAGGCTGTATATATATTACTAAATAGGCTCTATGTGTAATCCTAAAATAGGCAGTATGTGTAGTACTAAATAGGCTGTATGTTTAGTACTAAACAGGCTGTATGTATAGTACTAAATAGGCTGTATGTGTAGTACTAAATAGGCTGTATGTATGGTACTAAATAGGCTGTATGTGTAGTACTAAATAGGCTGTACGTGTAGTACTAAATAGGCTGTATGTGTAGTACTAAATAGGCTGTATGTGTACTATATAGGGTGTATGTGTACTAGATAGGCCGTATGTTGTAGTCCTAAATGGTTGCATGTGTGGCAATAAATAAGCTGTATGCATAATACTTATAGGCTGTATGTATAGTATTAAATAGGTTGAGTGTATATTACTAAATACGTTGTATGTATAGTATTAAATAGGTTGAGTTTATATTACTAAATAGGTTGTATCTATATCATTAAATAGGTTGAGTGTATATTACTAAATAGGTTGTATCTATAGCATTAAATAGGTTGAGTATATATTACTAAATAGGTTGTATCTATAGCATTAAATAGGTTGAGTGTATATTACTAAATAGGTTGTATCTATAGCATTAAATAGGTTGAGTGTATATTACTAAATAGGTTGTATGCATAGTGTTAAATAAGTTGAGTGTATATTACTAAATAGGTTGTATGCATAGTATTAAATAAGTTGAGTGTATATTACTAAATAGACTGTATGTATAGTATTAAATAAGTTGAGTGTATATTACTAAATGCTTCTACATGCCTTTTGCAATAACTATATATTTTCGTTCTTGACTTCTTTGAATACTGATCATTACATTCATTTTCATTTGAAACATGGCCCCTTAATAGTAATTGGGGACGATATAGCGACAATGGGAAAATACATTACAGACCACCCCCACCCCCGGGACGATATGGCGACAGATTTATAGTGACAAATGGCACACCCTGGGACGATATAGCGACAATAAGAATTTTGTATAGCGACAATAGGAATGGAACAGGTAGGGTGACGTCACGGTACTGGACACTTGCAACAATGTGGCAAGTACCGTGACGTCATCCCACCTGTTCCATTCCTATTGTCCCTATACAAAGGTTTATGATTTCGCGTCCGTTTCTGTGGATAATATAGTGTGCTTTTTATGCATTCGTGTTCGTTTCCGTAGATTGATGAACAACAGTCTATCATACCCAAATCATACAACCGACTAAAAAAGATTTTTAGGCAAGAGAATAATGTTTTTGGGAGTTAAACATAAATTATACAATCTAATAAAAGCAATTTTTAGGCAAGAAAGAATAAATCTTTTCGAGGCATATGAAAGTGGCCCTGAAAAGGGCCTTTGGGTTCTTCTTCTTCTATTTTCTCCACTTCTTCAACCAGTTCCTTACTTTTTCAATGATTTCTTTTTCTTCTTCTTTTCATCCTCTGGATTCCAGTCAGGATGTTTTATGGCTCTAAATGTTTCCTTCACCTTCATCCAGTTGTTGTTAAGTTTTTCAAACTCTTCTTTTCTCTTTCTGTTGTCCTTCTTCTTTCTCTCTTTTGTCCAGGTGTCTTTGATTTTCTTTACCTCTTCTTTCATCACTTTTCTCATCAAGTCTTCAGATTTCCTTAATTGTTGTAAGCCCCACTGGACAAAAGACCACTCTGTCCAATTAAATATATCTTGCAAGAAGCTCCTCACTTGGATGACATGATCAAGGGCTTCCTGCAATGTCCCCACTCTCACATACTTAGACTGGATGAAGCCTCTTAATTTCTCCACCTTCTCTTCTATCATACCTTGCACCAGATCCCTGGCTACTTTGAGGCTAGTGACTTGGCTGGTCACAAAGTCTTTCGTGACTGGATAGCTCCATTCTTTTTCAAGCCTTTCCACCACGTAGGCTGCATCAACCATCCATAACCAAATATGTCTTAATTCATTAAATACATTAATTTTTTTGAAGGTGTTGAATAGTCAACGCGGGTAGCCAAACTGACTAGCGCTCTGCTATATATCCGTGGAGCACGGACGCGAAGGAAAACACCTCTTACACTCAGTTCACATATTATCTACTATCCACACAAACGAACGAGAATGCATAAAAGACACACACTATACTATCCACACAAACGGGAAGAGAAGAAAACAAAAACACACACCATATGTACTATCCACACAAACGGACGAGAATGCATAAAACACACACTATGCTATCCACACAAATGAACGAGAACGCATAAAACACACCATATCTACTATCCACACAAACGGACGCGAATGCATAAAACACATACTATACTATCAACACAAACGGAAGCGAATGTATAAAACGCACTACATATACTATCCACACAAACGGACGCGAATGCATAAAACACACCACATATACTATCCACACAAAGAAACGAGAACGCAAAATGCACACTATACTATCCACACAAACGAACGAGAATGCATAAAACACACTATAATTACTATCCACAGAAACGAACGAGAATGCATAAAACACACCATATCTACTATCCACACAAACGGAAGCGAATTCATTAACACACACACTATACTATCCACACGCGAATGCATAAAACATACCATATCTACTATCCACACAAACATACGCGAACGCAAAACACACACACACACATATCAGTAAAGGAGTGAGTGTTTATAGTCACACTACTCTACGTTCACACAAATTGGCAACTTGAATAGTCTTTCTTTTCCAGAGATCTGAATAGCCCTGAAAAGGGCTGTTTTCCTAACTTCAGATGCACCTGGCTAATGGTTACATCTTCCAGGTCAGGCATCACACAGGCATCTCCTACTCCAACCTTGCTCCCAATTCAGTGTTGTTCTTGGGAGTGCAGAGGGAGGTTGAGTGGCTTCATTATCCCACTCCTCAGTTTGTGGGATATTGAACACTTGTTGTTCCCTCTGTCTTCTTCTTCTATGCCACACACGGGGATGAGGTCCCTGCGGCTCCCACTCTTGTCGTTGTCTCTCCAATTCCTCCATTGCCTCCTCCTCCCAGTTTTCTGTCTGGGGGACAGCGACTCTTGATACTGGTGGTACTGGTGGCAGAGGCTGTGGCAGTCTTTGTTGTGGAAGTGGTGGCTGTGGAGGCGTTGGTGTCCTCACCTCAGGCTTGACCTCACACACGGGTCTTAGCATGAGGTGAGGCAGGATCGCTCGCTTCTTCTCCTTCTCCTCTTCTTTCTTTTTCTTCTCTTCCTTCTCCTCTATCCTGGCTTTTTCTTTAATTGCCTCCTTGGCTAATTCGTCCATGAGTCTCCTAGTATACTCCAGGTGCATCTGGAGCTCCAACAATTTTGTGATTCTACTATTCGTTTTCAATGTTGACGAGTCAACGTCGGGTAGCCAGACCGACGATCCAGCCGCTTTATATACCTGAAGCACGGACGTGAAGGCAAACATCCCCTGACACAAAAACTTACAATACCACTATTACCATCACATCAAACGCACAGACCTACAAGAAACACTCACGTTGACTTTTTTTACTTACAAACACAGACATGCACTATCAGACAAGACAGAGAAACGATGTGTGGATTTTTTTACTGACAAAAGAAACGAAGTGCATATAGACACACTTCTATTTTTTTAACATACAAACACACACATTTTTTTGGCAATTGAATTAGTATGTCTTTTTGAGAGTATTGGGCAACCTTGAAAAGGGCTGGTTTTGTTGACGAGGAGTGATGGCAATCTTTTTTACTGTCTAATATTGAGTCCCCGTCTGGCGGCAGGCTTTCCTATACGATACGATCTGCTTCTGCGGAAAGAGAAGGAGAACTGTTTGGTGTCCACACGACAGTCAACAAAACCTCTGTCTGCTTCTTGCTGCTGCTGCTGTTGTTGCTGTTCTCTCTGCTTTTGAAGTCTGTACTTCTCTGTCGATTCTTCTTGTTCTTTCTTGATTTCCTCTCTGACGACCTCTTCTATCAGGTCTTGGGCTATTGATGACATCCTGACATTCTCTATCTCTTCAGGCTTCGGTATCAGGTTTAGCCAGACACGATGTAAATTCAAGTAAGCTTCGTTCAGCTTGGCTAATCTGGAAGGCATGTTCATAGGTAGACGAGTCAACCATGGATGACCAGCCTGGAGACCGACCCGCTTTATATGGTTCAAACGCGGACGCGATAGAAAACATCCCTACTAGGGTTTTTGTTGAGTCGAAACGTTATGATAGCGAATGTCATAGTAATGGATAGAGAGAAAGTCAAAGAGCATTTGTAATGATAAAGTGTTTTTGAAAACAAACTACAGACACATTTTTTCAAAACACAACATTTTTATTCAACAAACAATTAACTACCAACAATTAACAATAACATCAAATAAACTTTGTTTGATAAGGTTGACAACATTGTGAAATCATGTGAGATTTCCACTGATGGAAGTCATGAGGCCATTGATGTACACTACGTTTCCTAGCTAAAGACAAAAGATAGCCATAATGGTCACAAAACCATCGATCTACTTTCTCATTGTTTCTAGAAGAGTTACGATCAAAATAAGTCACTAAATGTTCTAAAGACTGTGTTGATGAAGAAATGCACACAATATTGTCCACACACCATGGAATCTGTGCCTTGTAATTTCACATTATTGTATCGTGTCGTCTGGGCATTTCTTCTCATAAAGTCGATGATGTCGTCTTCCAAAGGGGGTAATCCATACAAATCAAAATACTCCACACAATCCTCTTTAGGGAAGTAGACGGCTACCCAGTGAGTTCCTGGGAGATGACTGTCGTCCGTGTTGATGACATAAGCTTGATGGTCTTGAGGTTTGCGATGAGGTAGTTCATCTTAAGCGCACACGACATGATTCCAAGAAGCAGTATACGAACTGTTATTCAAAAGGTCATAAAGTTCCCAGGTATCCATTTTTGTTTCGTTGTTTTTTTTTCACAGGTAATGATAACTCATCAATTCAATTCTTACTTTTTGTTTGAAAATCTCTGACAAGTAACGGTTTCTTTGCTTCGTCTCTGTACTTTGGACTAAGAGAGATTCGATGCGATAGATCTCCAAAGTAGTCAATGGAGGGCAGGAATGATCACGCAAGCCTTTATTCCAAAGATTCTCATGCAACACCACTTCTTCCGAGATGAGACTCCAAGCCTCGTCCAGATACTCGTCCAATTTTTCTTCTTGACTCATCATCAGACATTTATCGTGTTGAATTTGACTGGGATGATCGTTTTGACATCCATATCAATCTTTCTTGGTCAATTCCGTAATTTTATCCGCCAGGTGTTTGGCAAAATAGGACACTAAATGTTATTTTTGTTCTGGCCATCTGGACGTGACCACTACGTCGTCTTCGTCTTTGTCTTGGGGTTCTGTTTTCACGGTATCCTCCCATTCCATTTCCAAAGATTCTCTACCGTTCAAAGAGGGATAAGAGTCTTCCATTGTTTCTAATAGTCTAGAATGACTCCTCTCAAACTGTTGATTTCTATGGTATTATCGAATTCGGCATACAAGATGACGTTGACCGTCTCGGTGAGAGCTTCTGCAAACTGAATTTCCACACGCAGTTGACCGGATTTTATAGGGTGGAAATGTCCCTCGTCGCTGCCTTGGTCTGGAGTGAAATCAAAGTGTTACCTCGTACATAATTTTCGTACGAAATACCGTGACTGGTGTTAGTTCGTACAGGGACAAGTACCATCTAAAGTAATTCTTCTGGGCAAAGTTAGGTTCAAAGGGTCTGGTACACAAGGTGTTGCCATCGTGACTGACTTCGATCTTGGACACTCTGTAGTGCTTAAACACGTAAAGTCTGGCTTCTTGGATGATGGTTTTGTACTCGTTGGCATGAGCCATCAAATGGAAAGCGACACTGCTGCGATTTAGTCTCAGGCGAATATCCACTCCGTTTAGCAAGTACTTGTCTTGCAACCACATATCCAAATGCAAACGATCCATCAGTTCTAAACTACGACCTTGCAGGATTTTCTTTCGACGGTTGTTAAACCCCACATTGTGAGGATTGTCATCTGCTGTCAGGGCTGTATCGTTAAACGTGTCCTCACCTGTAATGTCAGGTTTCCATACCACGCAAGCATCCAGATGAGTGTTCTTGGCTTCTTTTCCGTACGTCAAGAGATTTTCCAGCTACGCTTGGTATGGGTATGTATCCATGCTACTGCTGACAAGTTTGTTATTCAAGTACAAATCCACTTCGCTGAACAAGGAATGCATGAAATTGTTGAAGGGAGCTACTCTGGCTTCGGCACCCGGATTGGTGTTGTCCGTTTTGATCACCTTGAGTTTGAGGTACAAGTAACTGCTATTAAGATCGATGTAATCTTCGGTTTGTCCGTTGATTTCAAACTCAGTGGGAGCTGAATCCGTCAAAGAGGAGACGGGATGAAATTCTACCCATTGGGATTCTTGCATCGTCATCATGGTGGGTGGCATGGCAAACAGATCCAGATCCGACTTGGAACAAGCGCAAGACTCTCGGTGCATAATTTTTTTTTTTTTTTTTCTTAATAATCAAAAACGTCTAAGTCTCGGACGGTTTTCTTTTTCTTAGTCTTTCTACCTCTAGGGGTGTGAAGTCCTCTGAAGGGGTGTTTTCGCCGTCTTTTTCTGCCTTGTCCTTGCTGTGGTGTCAGGGAAGCAGGAATTCCTGACTTAGCAGCGCCCAGGGCATTTATAGGAGTTTCTCGTCGGCCCAAAATGTCTTTGCCCGTTTGAAGCAAGACAGTTTTGCCTGTTCTCAAGAAAGCTTCTTTAGGATTTTGTTTGTCAGTGAGGACATTTTGGAGAAATTCTTTACCTTGCGTCAACGCGGCATCTTTCAAGGTGTGTAATTCCTGTGTCACCATCGGTTTCAAAACGGGAGCCCCCGAACGAAAGGCTGATTTTAACATATCACCTAAACGATGTCCTTGCTGTCGAGCCACTCGTTGATACACAGGATACATGCCTGACAAGGGGTTAGAGTAATCGTTTTTGAAAATGGAGTTTCACTGTGGCTTTCCCTTAGGTGAATGGAATATTTTGTCCCAGATCTCCTTTTATAGTAATGTTGCCAGTGTCGAAATACGACCTACTGACGGGTAAATAGTGAGGATGTACAAATTTGCGGTGAACGTGATAGGTGTTTCCACCTTCCTCGCCAGCGTTCGTGGCAGAATCCACTTTGAAAGGAATGACACGCAGTAACGGTACGGAGGTGTGTCCCACCACGTTATACTCCGCCACATCGGAGTACACAAAGATCAAATTCAGTCCTTGGTTCATTTCTACAGGGAATCTAAAATATTTCGCAAAATCCGAGTTACTGGTCACGGCTGGTATTTCGTTTCTAATCTTGATCAACTTGGGGTCTGCAACCAAAATGTCATACAATTCAGGACAAAATGTAATGGTCAAAACTTTGTCCTCTGAAAATTTGATTAGTATGCGACGAGCTATTTTGTGGTATTCGATAGTGACACTTTTTCTGGTTTTTTCCAAGACTTTACCAAACATGGCATTGAACCTGTCAGCAATGGCGTTCACCAAATCTTAAGCACTAAAATAATAGCCTGGCGGAATTTTCAACCGATAAGTGGTTCGTTTAGTTTTGGGGTCTTGTGTTTTCATAGAGTCACCTACACTGGCGCGTTCATACAAGTGTTGTTCCACTTGCTCGTCTTGACCTTCCACCGTAAAAGTGTTTTGATTTTCGACGATGTTTTGGATTTGTGTAGGTGAATCATTTCCACTAAAGCCACTTCCCAATGGGCTTCTTGATCCAATTGGATGGCCTGAGGCAATTTGGCCGTGTAACAGCATAAGGTGTAATGCGGAAACACCTCCATGGAACTGTCACTGGGTAACGTTAAGCAAAATTGGTTGTTCATAATTCCAGAGTTCTAGTGTCCGAGGAGTCGCTGGAAGTCAGAGGAGTGTCTAAATGAGGATGGTTATTGTGAGTGTTGGAAGGGGGACTAACGTTGGAGACAAGACTTCCGTTGTTGTTCCCGTTAGAGGAATATTTCAGAGACGGATTGGGTAAAAGGTAACAGTTGCAACTGCTGAGTAAAATGGTCCACAATTGTTTGTCTCCTTGTTGCAAACTCAAATTGACAATGGCAGCACCGATGACACAATACACCACAAAGATTTGGCAGAAAAAGACGATTTGCGTTTTAGGCACACGTTCTCCACACCACACCCACAAGGGTTGCTTTTGTAGATCTTGCAGAGAAGAACAGGGGAAGGAGTGGTTACTGCGGTAGCTGAGACTGTGTTGAAGGGCATGATGGTCACTTCTTTATATAGTCGATGATTTGCCGAGGCGTCGATCTAAGAGACAAAACTCGGCGGATATCCTTTCCAATGTACTTTGATTTCTTTGACACGACGTTTTCCAACTTTACGAGTTCTTCGATCGAGAATGCTTTCGATCTCGTACACGTCGTCTTCTTTTTTGGTCACGAGTTGTAACTCAGACAAGTAAAACGTTCCTTTTAAAACTTCCCCGTTTATGTCTTCCAATTTATAGACGGGAGGATGACGGCCACGCACACGTTTGGTGACACGAAACAATTCGGTGGTAAAGTTGGGTAAGTAACCTTTGTCGAAAGTGCATTTGGTTTTCCCAATGCGCACCCAATCTCCTGCTACCAACACTCCAACTTTCTTGGGGACAGTCACTGTCGGGGATGTAGCAAACAGGCGCTCGAAGACGGTCACTTCGTTGTCGGGAGTCACTTCTTGGGGTCACGTCCGATGGTTCGATGGTAAGATTGGTTGTACGATTGGACTAGATGTGGCAATACGTCGATGTACTTGAGAGTGTGCTGATGCGTAAAATATTTCCACATGCGTTCTTTCAAGGTGCGTTGAAAACGTTCCACGATGCTGGCTTTGGTTTCGGGATTCTCGGTGGTGAAAAATTGAATGTCACGTTTCTTCAATTCTTTTTGGAAAGCTTGGTTCAGAAATTCAATGCCTTTGTCGGTTTGCCATTGAAGAAGGTGACGCCCGCTTTGTTTCAACACCAGTTGGAGGGCTCGCACTAACTCACTGCTCGATTTGGAAGTCAATGGCACGATCCAAGCAAATTTGGTAAAGACATCGATGACACAAAACAAATATTTGTAGCCACGACTGTAGGTGGCCAAATGAGAGACATCGGCTAAATCAGCTTGCCATTTATGATCGATGCCCTCCACTCGGGTGCGACTTCTGGAAAATTTTCGTTGAATGGGTTTGTGTAAGGTGTTTGTGGCTTGTTCTTGTAACCAGCGTTGCACTTGAGGTAAACGAGCACTTTTCAGTCGAGTTTTGGCAGCACGATACAATTTCTGAAGTCCTCCGTAACCTGCAGGATGGGATGGATCGTAGTAAATGCTGGCTAACACTTTCATTTTTAATAAGTGATCCACTCTTCGCTGATGGTACTCTGATGTGGTTTAGAGACGGCTTTACGTGTCCGATGTGCCATAGAAGTAGACGTCGAAGGTAGTTTTTGCGGTAGTGGCGGTGGTGGTGTTGGTAATGGAATGACTTTGGTCTTCTTTTCTTTTTTTACTTCTGCTTTCCCTTCTTTCTTTTTCACTTCTGTGGAAGTTGGATTGGAGATCATCTTTTTAACCCAAGCTTTACGTTATTCTCGTTGTGGTGTAGGGGAAAGGGTCAACAAGGACGCTGCAATCTTACTAGGGATGGGAGCTGCTGACGTTGTTTGAAAGACTTCTCTTGCCTTTTCTTCCTCAGACATGAGTGGGGCTGCATCTGTCTTGACCGCTGTGGGTGGTGGTGAACTTTTCATTAGGGTCTTAAAATCTTTCAGAGTGGGTAGAGCTGTTTCGTATAAAGCTTTCTGGTGAAAGAGTTGCAGTCGCTGCAACAGTTGACCGTACCATTGCGATTTTTCCGTTGTTGACAAATCGCTGCGATCCATCAACGATTGCAATTCGTGTTGTAACTGGGACATCTCGGTCAAATGAGGATTGGGAGGTAAATGCGGGGTTCGTTGTTCTTGCCAACGATGGTGTTCCATCCATCGTTTGTAAAGTACTAAAGCCAGTTTTCGTCCTTCCATTGGATTTCATGGATCACGTCTGAGATCTTTTGACTCTAGAGGTCCCTTTTATCTTCTTAACCCTTTTACATTGGAGCTATGGAGGGTAAAACTCTTCCCAACATACCCAACATAGGTTTCGCTATTACATTTGTAAGAAGTCCTAACAGGGGAAAAATTCCTCCGCGTTGCACCAACATCTTTTTCTTTTGACGAATGTAGATTTTCTTTTGGACCATTTGGCGAAGAACGTGTCGATGTTGGCAAAGCATTTTGTCTGGTGTTTAGTCAAAGGTATCGTTCCTTTCAAGACATTCAGACAACATTCGCTCACGGTATCAATGACGTCTTTGGAGGCGGTTTGAATGAGTTTTTTTCGCATGGGTGGAGAAGCTTTGGACAGGACAGACAACATGTCCCAATGTTTGAAAAAAGAGTTGGCAGTCCTTTTCTTTTCTTTCCTTTAGGGGTAGAAGAGGAATGTCTTTTTTGGGGGGTGGGTGGGTGGGTGACATCTTTCTTGGTTGGTTCGTTGGTTCCGTGGCACACACCCAGAAATGCACTAACGACGATGATTTGTCACACTGTTTTTTATCCTTTTTGTTGGGCTATCGCTTCGTCATAAAGGTGACGATGTGTTTTCCAAAATCGCCAAAGAATCCTTCTCATTGGTGGCTCCTCCTTTTCTTTGGACGAGTGGGTCTTTTCTGGGGGTGACGTCGATATTTGGCTAAGCGCTTTTTCGGATGAAGAGACTGTCTTTTTCTTTTTCCTTTCTGGACAGGAGAACGACGATGAGGGAACATCTTTTGGTGCACAAAATACACTGAAGTCCATGACTCGACATGCGCCCTTTTATCTTATTGTTTCTTTTGGAGCTTGTCCGTTAACGTTGTGGCAAAATTATCTACTAACTTTTCCATTTGAAATAAAGGGCCGAAGATACTTCCCCTTTGGTGGCTTCTCCTTTTCTTTGGACGAGTGTGTCTTTTCAGAGGGTGACGTCGATGATTGGCGATGCGTTTTTTCAGATGACGAGACTGTCTTTTTCTTTTTCCTTTTCCATTTTGAACAGAAGAACGACGATGGTGACGGTGTACACTTCTTTGAGGGGACGTCATTGGGCGTTCAGGAGCGCAAAAACACTGATCCCTATCGTTTGCCTCGGGTCTTTTTTATACTGGAATGCGTCGCCACTGATTGTCGGCTCGTCGTATCATTTTCATGGTAGGCATCAAGCGTCGTGGAGGGGTTCGCAACGAACTCAGTCGGGGCAGTTCTTGCTTGGACAAATCCAATAAACTCTTTAACATGCCTAATTTCTCTTGGACTTTGATTTTGGGACAATTACTTTGTGAGCAGCGGCTACTGCCGCTAAAGAGGAAGAGGGTGTCACCGCTGGAGGAGACGTTTCTGGAGACGCAGGTTTCCAATGTTTCATCAAATTAGGAAAAACACGTGTCAAATCGGTTTTGGCAGGCATCACCAGCAACGGAGAAGTGGAAGATGTTGAGCCTACTGGAGATGTGGTCACCGTTATTTCAGCAGATCGTGGTTTGTGAATGTAAGGTTGCGTTCTGGCGACAGCACCTCTCTTGCGCTTAGAAGCTGTTTTCTGTGGGCTTTTCATTTTCTTTTTCTGAGGTTGTGACCTGGTCTTGACACCGTTGATCTTTTTATTTTCTTCTGGGTACGTCGGGGAGTGACTTTTTTTTTTGGGGGGGGGGAGGACCTTGGGAGCATTGGGGTCCCATTTTAAAAGGGAACGAATGATGACACCTCCTAGAGAACCGCTTCCTTCAGGTTTTAAAATGATTTGCTTTTTGGTTTGAGTGTCGATGCGAGTATCGGCCAGTTGCGTCAAGCTACTTTGTTTCTGTCAAAAAAAAAAAGGTTTGGTTTGATGTGGAATGTGAATGATACCTTGCAGTAATTGACGTGCTGTTACCGTAAACCATCGTAAGACTTCCTTGAGACTAGCTTCTAAGACACGAGCACGTATTTGTGGATTTTTTTCGCGACTGATGCCGTACAAGGCACGAATCAATTTGACGGGAAGATGAGACTGATAGGACGTCATGTTAACGCTGTGTGAGAAAGACCCCAAGTGACCGAGGTTTTTATAGATTTGTTTTGGTGGTTGTGGTTGTTGTTAAGCGATGACGGGGATGTGTACACGACAGGCCCTCCGTCTTGGCACCAGTGGTGAAACAGAAGGGCACGAAATCGCAAATAATCGGGGGTAGTGGGTTTTAAATCCACGAGTAAATAAGCGTGTGGGGTTTGTGTGGCATCGTCGTACGCATGAGTCATCCAAGTCGTTCCTAAATGTTTGGCTAACACTTGCACTTGCGATTTATCTCTGGGGCTTGAGTGATGTAAATGACACTGGCATTGCGATAATGCCCTTTGCGCGTAAACAAGAGTTCAATTTCTTTTTCGTCTTCTCCTAACATGTCGTCAAAAATAACCAAATGGGTTTGACTAGGATCAAACACGATCCCGTCGTCTTCGCCAGGAATGCTTTCCACAAAGACGATGGAATCGCCTTGACTTTCTCGCAGAAGGCTGTACGCCGATTGCCGCTCTTTGTAACACCACACGATTCGTTGAGGTGGACGATCGATCAAATGATGTTTATGTTCGTTCAAACGTTTGACAAATTCGGTTTTGCCTGAACCGCTATTTCCGGCAAAGAGCATGTTAAAGGGATGGCGAAGATACAAGGCCTCCTGATCTGAGTGTTCGTCGATGACTTTGACAGTGGAAGAAGAGGGAGCAGAAACAGTTGAGGTAGCCATAGTAGTAGTGTAAGGAATGTCACTTTTGACAGGAAGACAGACAAGACAAGAGTTTTTATACTTTTGCAGGACACGTTTATTGCCATCTTTAATTGTGAACAACACGAAAAACAAAAATACATAAAAGCCAAATAGTTAAGTACATGAATAAAAGACACATCAAAACGATCATAGTGGAATATAAAAAAAGTCTCTGTACAACATTTGTGGTGATCAAGAGGTGGTATCGTAGGGACAGTGTGTAATGTTCTTAGAGTCTCTACACTCCTTGGCACAGTCACACAAGGGTCCTCCCGGAATGGCCTTTCGGGGATGTCGATAATGGTCCTGTCCTGAAAAGTGTGGTTTTCCTCGGTCTCGACTTCCTCTTCTTCTGACACTGTCACTAACACTGGTTTAAAGGTTACTTTTTTCACTGAACGTTTTAATTTTTTAGCATGACTAATCTTGGGCATAGTGTGCCACTTCTTTTCTCCAAGCCTCGAAACCCCAACTTTTCCAGTCATGTACATCTTTCCAGTGAGGGTGTAAGTCACAAGCTACACACACATCATCGTACACATCTTCAGTACCTAAAAGGTGACGAATCTTTCTTTCCTGTAGAGGTTCTCGATAGGTATCGAGATGAAAGCGCAAAGCTTTGAGCAGAATGAGTTTTTCGTGTACATTTAAAGGGACCGCTTTCATGCTTTTTGGAGTGGTATGTACTGTTCGTAAAGAGTCCACAAAGAATCGGCTGGTAAACGAAATCCTAGAAAGCAAGTCACATAGACACACATTACACGTCGACCCCAATTCAATGGACACAGTTCTCGTACTAGGTGTTGGTAATCCTCCACCGTTTGAATAGTGTCATTGATTTCCTTCCACGGAATCTGTAGTATCACTAATGATAAAGATCGTGGCATGGTAGTCCGTTTTTATAGCTCTTTTTTAAGCAGGCAATAAGTGTACTTTCTGCACAGAGATGGTCGTACTCCAGTGCCAAATCTAAATTGTTTAGTCACTAACTTGCACATCACACACCGTTCAGAAGTGTCTTCTTGAACTAAGTTTACATTGTGTAAAAGATTTTGGTAACCCTCTAACTCTTCTTCCGGAATTCGTTGCAGTATGTCTACATTGTAGTAAAAAGAATCAGTAACAAACCAGTCCTTCTCGCACAGGGGTAGTCGAACAATGTCTGACCATTGGAACTCTTTCATCAGAATCAGTCCCTTTATAGCATTCATGTACAAGTGGTTCAAACATCGGTGACGTAACGGATGCAATTGTTCTTTGCGTTTCACTTGTATTTGGACCAACTCCCGGTAAATGCGTTCTCTCAACTCCAGAGGCAAACCACGAATGTTCTCTTGTAAAGTATCCATGACTATATCAGTCAAACACTTCTCCTAGAGCGAAAGTAACGAATGTAGTGAGTTATTTCTGGCCACTGCCATTCCCGGAAACGGTAAAGAATGTCAATAAAATCTTCAAACGTAAATGGTCTAAAGTGGAATATTCGGAAATCTGACTTGTTTGTTGACTTTTGTCAATTTCCTCTTGTGAATTTCTCGACATAAAAGTTCCTCAGTCACATATCGAGATTTTGCTCTGGCAAGTCCCAGCCAAATGTCCTTGTAGATCTTCTCTTACAATTCGTTTGGTAATGTTTGGAGATTATCTTTCCAATGGGGTTTAAATACTTGTCTAGGTGTTGTCCAACGTTTGACTCCTAGCCAAGCAGCTGGTTTCTTAAACGACATGGTATGCCACTTCAATGACGAGGTCCCACTAAAGGTAGGTAGTGACAATCTGGAGACCATCGAGCATGTTCCAGGTAAGCGCAATCTTTCTTCTCCCACTCGTGAAGTGACACACCGCAACTGAAACACTTGACTTTATCCCCTTCGCCTAAGTAGATAAATCTGGCTCTAGCTTTTTCTTCGGGCGTAGGTCCTCCCAGACATTTTGGCTATTAACTTCGGAAAGTTTGGAATCGACTTTCACAGTCGCAGCATTCAGGCAATCGCACAGGGAACGAATATTCATCTTTCACAGGTTAATTTCGATGAGGGTAAGGTGAAATATGTAGGAGTTTGCTCAGTTTTGGATGACATCAGTAGGGTGGTAACCGCATGGTTTCATAATGATGACATCCACCATAAAACCCAGTAAAGCGAAAAAGTGAACGATGACGAGTGGCATCGCTTTCGCATCCGTCGGGTTTGACACGCACAGCATCACTTTCCATGGTAGGTATAGCAAAGTTTCCATGATGTGGTACTGAATCGCTGAGTTCATAGCGTACGGCATCCCTGCCATCGCAAGGCACAGCATCGTGCTCGAGTTTCTCGTTGGACTTGAGTCTTACGCTCGATACTTGCTGTTTGAAAGGATTCATCTTTCTCGCTTGGTATTGGTAGTTCCAATGAACTATCGGTCTTGGACGTTGTCCCTTTTTATATGCTGACCAATATCAGCATGTCCGTACGGTAAAGTGAAGTGACTGGGAAGCCGTACTCGCTTCTGGTACACGATTTGATAGACTTTTTCCAAGGACCGGCTGACGATTTGGTGTCTGGGTAAACGTACAATCTTGTGCGGTTCGTGTGTGGTCACTTTAAAATGTCCATCCTCTCGGGACTGCAAGGCTTCTTTCAAGACACCAAAGTTCACCAGTCGACTGGTGCGATAATTGAGAGTCAATCCTTTCACTTTACACTCTGTGTGCACTTCTCCTTGTGGGTCGCGGTATTCGTAGCCGTAATTTTTGGGACCGCCACTTGCAAAATTTAGAATCCTGTCGTCGGGATGCTCGTCCGTCCAGGCTACTAAACGGTCTCCTTTGATGTTAGGGTGATGTTGACCCAGACGATCGATGTAGATGCAACTGTCCGTGTCAAAATACAGCACACGATCTCCCAACAGTTCTAAAGCTTCGTACAGTTTTAAGCGAGCATGGGCTGTCACCTAAGCCGCAATGATGACATTTCCAAATTCGTCGGCTTCTACAAAGTCCAGTTCTTCTTCGTAATTGACTAAGATCAAGTCCTTAAGAACGACGTCCACGTGTTTAGTGTATTTTAATCATCTGGAAGTAGCGGGAAGGTTCCGTCAAATACTCCGTCTTGGGTAAACACGGTCGTTGTGCCATTTTACCCCACAAGCAATTTAACATCACTTTGGCAAATTATCGCCTTCCTTCGTTTTTCTCGACGTGGTCTAAAGTGATACCTTCCTGCTCCCAGTATTTCTCTTTGAATTTCATTTGGCCTTCGGGAGCGTTGCACCAGGAAGGATAGCCGCTGACTTCCTGTTTCAGTTTCAAAAAGGCATTCACGTAGTCTGCGAAAATGCCCTTTTGAATCTCGTCGCTCTTGTGGTATTTGTCTGTCTTGGAAAAGTGATAAATTTCGTACACTTCTAACAGTTGGTATCCCAAGTCCAGAGCTTCGAACAATTCTACGCTGACCCATGTTCCCGTTAAAGCGCGTTCTTCCTGGCTATGCTGACAAGGTTGGTCTTAGTTGCACGTTTCGGCACAAGTACGACACAAGGGAAACATCAGTTTTCCTTGGCAATGATGAGGTAAAACGGGATGGTACAAATTCGTGGGAGGCAAGACTTTGCACTTGATCAATCCTTCGTATTGGCGAATGTTTGCCAGGTCGATGTGTTCCGTCAGCAATTGCGGGTGCCCTGTGGAAAAGTGACAATATTTGCACACGTACGGATACTGAGAACACACGTCCAAGTATTTGGTTTCTTCTTCTTTCTCCTCGTCGGCTTGGTACAGCAAACAGTTGGCATTTGTCCCTCCTAACTGTCCCGCGGGTTCAGTGAGTCCACCAGCTTGTAACTTTCCACGATGCGCTTAAACTCGGGTTCAGTTTTCAAACGGTGATCGAACATTTCTACCACTTGGTATCCTTGCTCTTCTAACTTTAAGCGTCGCTGACAAGTGGCCTGGTACAAGTCTTCCATGGTCCGTTGTAAAAACTGATTTATCGTGTTACGTTGAGGGTAGCAGATCGGACATCGGTGAAATAAGCACCCGCTAAACTTGTACACGATCTGGGGGTTTTCTAAGTCTCAACCATCCACCGAATACCTTCCGATGGTCTTTTCGCCTTCTCCGTTGCGAACGTGTTGGATCCATTTGTCTTCCTTGTCACACAAGTAATGTAGCCAGCGTGGGGCTTTGACCGAGTATTGACGTTTGACAAAGTTCGTCTTTTGGTGACTTATGACAGCCAGGGTGTTTTCGGGCATGAATCGTTGGCGGTACACTAAGGAACACGCTTTGGCAATGGTGCAAGCGTATTTCAAAGGGTCGATCCCTCCATGCTCCATGAACAGTTCTCGAAATTTTCCACAGCAACGCCGTAAAATGGCCACGTCGGAACGAAAATATTTTAACATTTCTTCCTGAAAGTCAAAGGGGTCCGAGGCGTGAGCGTGGTACCAAGCGTAGAAAGCTTATCGTTGTTCGGTACGCATGTTGTCGGGGTCGTCGAAGTGAGCCTCAGGCAAATGGGGTAGAACGGTATGTAGATTGGCTTCGGTATTGAAAAAGTTCGGAAATATAGCCTTTGGCCATTTCTGTCATTCCAAATGTTTTAGGCATTCGACTCAAAGGCATGGCCAAGTAACTCATCGAATCTTTAAACTGCACTTTTTCCCACTTGCATGGAAATGATTTTGGCTCCGTTCAAAGTCACTTTAGGACGTTCGGTGCCTTGTTCCGTATCTGAGAAGAAATTGCCCATCGTATCCCGAGAAATTGTGAGCCGTCACCGTAGCATAGCGATGACAATCTCCGTAACGTTCGATGTCCTCTTGGCTCCACGTCTCGTCGATGGGGTCTAAAATCCATTGGGCGAAATCGGTCAGCGTGTTTGGTCCCCGAAAGATTTTTTCACGTCCTCCAGGAATCTTGCTACAGTGAGGGCAATGAGTCAAGATAGGCTCTTGGATGCACTTCTCGCACGCTAGGTGAGCCACGCAGAAATTAGGAATGTGAATACCGGTCTCTTGCATGCATTCGAAATCGAAAAAGATGAAATTGCCTTTCTTCTGGTCTTCTTCTTCTTGTTTGGAATGGTATTTTTGAATGTAGCATTGGTGTTCCAAGTCCACGATTTGGTGACAAATGTGACATCGCTTCTTTCCTGAACATACGTGCAGCTTGGCACAATTGGTACGTATGGCTTGTCCACAAGTAGGGCACAATTTCAGGAGCTGACAAGCACATTTCTGCTGTGAACCTTGCGTATTTAGATGTTGTTGGTAACAGGTTGGGCTGACAAACGTGCGCTGACAAGCTGGTCAATGCACTCGTTTTTGTCATTCGTCCAGACGGGGTTTAGAGGCCAAACATTCTGAGCATTTCGATCAACAATGCTTGTGTTGTTCTCGATTGTTATTGCCATAGTCACATTTTTCGCAATAATAACCGTATCCTAGGAATGCAGTGATACTGGTAATGGCATGAAAATATTCATCGTGATGATAGACATGAATGTATTTTCCGTCTTCGAAATCTTTGCCTCGAAATAACCGAGGTCCACGCACTTCTTGAGGGTACACTTTCAAGGTGGAGCGTGGAGCTAAGACATCTTGCAATTTTTGCATTTCAGGAATGCCACAGGGTGTGGCTTTGCATATTCCCGCTTGCTGTAACAGGAGTTCTGCTTCTTTTCGGTGTCTGGCTCGGTCCGATCGTTGAATAGTTTTCCAGGCTCTTTTCCATTCTGCCGTATCGTTCTTGTCGGCATACGTTCGTCCCATCACGATGGCACAAGCTAAACACATCTTGTATCGAGTGTTGTTAATTTTAACGATGCTACGCTTGATGCTGCGAAGGTCGTACACCAAGAACACCTTTTTGCGTTGTCCTGTCCCTTGGGGAAGAGACACGTGGGTCATGAACAATGTCGCTTTTCCGTCGGTGATGTGAAACGTGTCGTTGGATTGTTGCACGTGTGAATCTTATCCATGACTTTGGAAGGTGTCAATTCTGCCGGGCTGCTAAACTCGATCCAAACGGGGGACTTCAAACTGTTCTGATGAATGGAAAGTCTGAAGCGATCGTCTTCTTTGGCTTCACATTGCTTTTTCAGTGTGGTTAACAAAGAATCCCACACATCGGTGATTGATCCTTCCGCTTTCTCCAACGGTACGTCGGACTTGAAATCTTTAAACTTCACCGCGTACGTGTAAGCCGTAGTTCTAAATTTTATGGAGGAGCCTGTGTCTGTCTCTCGAAAGTGGTAGTAATTTTTGTGGGTTTACTGGTGGTGATGGACTTTGACTTGGTGTAGACTCTCTGGGTCTGGATTCTGGCTCACTTATCTCAACTTCAAAATGGCTGGCATGAGTTTGAGCCAAGACTTCAGCTACTGTGCGAGGCGATAAATCACGTTTCTGCATCTTACTTTCTTCTCCTTTCTTTACGAAATGATGCGATCGTTTCATCTTGACTGCAAATAGTCAAATGACTACATTTGAAACGCCATGGACCCCTATATATCCATATCAGGCTCAGTGTATATAAAGGGCTGGTGCCTTCCTTCTCAATATTCATTTCGCTCTCAAGCCGACCAGCACGATGGAAGAACCCACACAGATCGAACTTCTAACCAGAGCTTTGCGAGGTGTCATACGAAACTTTTCTTCAGACAAGCCGACGGTCTACTCCCCCTCCTTTTGATATAAAAGTCAAGATACTTGCTATATCTGTCAGAAGAAAGGACATTGGGCTACAGAAAGTCCAGATCGTCAAAAAAGCAAGGCCAGTGTCAAAAGAGACAAAAGTCAGTATATATATATACCTGTTATCATTGTCAAGAGAAAGGACATTGGTCTTCAGACTGCCCTAAGAAACAACAGGAGCAGGAGGAGGAGAAGGAAGAATAGGTACCCTCGGCAAAAGAAGAACCCGACACGTTCAGAGAGAGAAGACAGAAAAGAAAAGAAGAATAGAAAAAAGTCGGGAGGAAGAGGAGGAAAAAACTGTGAAAGTGAAGAAATTAAAAAAACAGAGAGAGTGAAGAAAAAAAGAGACAGAAGAAGTCTATGAACTTTTTAAAAAAGTGTTGTGTTGTGAATTGGATTGTAAAAATTTGTACCAAAATAGACCAGATTGAAAAAACGTAAGTGTCTCTTGGTTTTGATTTTTTAGAATTATAAAGCTTCTACACTCCTGCACTCACACACTTACATC
The DNA here is from genome assembly GCA_016617855.1 of Megalonaias nervosa. Taxonomy (NCBI): domain Eukaryota; kingdom Metazoa; phylum Mollusca; class Bivalvia; order Unionida; family Unionidae; genus Megalonaias; species Megalonaias nervosa. The sequence continues at coordinate 80,006 of JAECUM010003918.1, read as the reverse complement.
ATAGGGTTAAAAAAAATTAAAGGGATTCTGAGTTTTAATTGATTTTGGCAAAATGAATACTATCTCTTTTCGAAAGAAGTGAGTGTCCCTGAAAAGGGCCTTTGGGTGCTTGTTTTTTTTTCAAAACACAAACTCAGGAACGAGAAGCAATCAGCTTTAACTGCCTTAAGCCTTTGCCACAGCCAAGACCTACTTCTGGACTTGCTCCTGTCAATGATTTGGTAGAAATCACTAGGAGTGGTATCTCCAGTGTACCCACAAGGTTAGACTGTTTGGCTCGGGAAGGTCTTTTTCTCTTGGGTCGTAATAAAGAAGTCTGATACATTTGTTTCAGACTCCTTAGCTTTGCCAGAATGTCTAAGAGTACCGTTACCATTTGACTTTCACCGTTCTCCTTCTCTCCTAGACCTTGTTTCTTCTCTACTGCTTCTTCTTCTTCCTGTCGTTTCCTTCTTGTCTCTTCTTATTCTCGCTGTTGCTGTTGAAGGAGAAAAGCTTGCTCTGCTTCTTTTTGCTGTTGTAAACATTTCTCCAATTCTCTTAGTTTCCGTAATGTTTCACAAAACAATGTCGCATCGATTCACTGTGCATAGACGCAAGTTCACCTATATAGGGGATGTGACGTCACAGGTAGCTCTCTTCGGATTGGAAGACAGATTCCGCAAAGTGACTGAATTTTGTAACTCATCTTGGGATTGGGGACACATTGTCGCTCCTGGACAAAACTTGTCTTTTCGAGACAACGACTGAAACATTTATACGTGTAGTTTGGTTTTAATAACATCTAACTGTCAAACGAAAGGTCTGCCAAACCGTAGATTCAAGATCGGTTCATGTACATGCCTAGAAGGTAACTAGTTGTTATTTCATTCATAATGTGTCAATATTCTTCTCAACCCAACTTGTTTTGGTTTAATTATGTGGCGATAGTACAAATGTTATGGAGGAAAATTGCACTGCCGATAAAATATTTGTGTAAATCGCTGGTGTACAGCATCTCGATGAAAGACGTGTTCATGTTTTAATAATTTCGTCGATTTAGGAAATAATTATATAATATTGAAAATCTTGTATGTGAGCTTGAAGTCTCTTATAGTGTGAGTTTCTGCTTTTTAAAAATGTAGCGAAAATCATGTACACATGTTTGTCAATATTGTCTTTTTCCGTTTTTCTGTATGTCTTTTATTGGCCAGCTATGACACTGTCTACATTGTATTCACTGTAACAAGTATTACGAATTTATGGTCACTAACTAAGTAACAGAAAGAAGCAAAACCAGCATGTTTTATAAAACTTATCAAATAATTTCATTCTTTAACTTAAAAAAACATTAACAGGAACTTACAGTATTACTAATTAAATCCCAAATAATCCCGAAACGTTCTATAAAAATTCTAAATGAATACAGTGTTCTGAATGAATTCCAGATCCTGAAATGTGCTGAAGTAAGAATATTCATGAATATGCCGACGTTCTGACACAAGTCGAAAAGAAATACCAACATCGTAACCGTGCTGAATTAACAACAGCATTGAATATGTTAAGGTACCAACTGTCTTGAACCATCAAAATAGCTTTCTCCAGAACGTCTTTGAATAAATTCACAATAATTACAAAATACCGATTTCGTCGTATGAGAGCTCGGTAAGTCCAGTAATCTAAACAAAGTAAGTTCCTCTCTATCGAAAATCCAAGCACAGCATTCAGTGCATCTTCGCACTAATACAGGCAAACAAGAACAGTAAGAATTAGGAATGAATTAATTGCTCAGTTATCTCCTTATATACATTCTCTTCAAGATCCTATTATGACTATATGTCTCAATAAAACCCTACGTGACAATCTTTGCTTCTCATCTCTACATTTTACGTGATTTACGTCGTAATTCTCAACCATTTTACTTAACTAGCCCAAAAGAAATAACTCCAAACTCATACTATTAAAATTAAAGCCTTTTCAAACACCTAATTGTAGCTTATACGCATTTTACCTAAAACAGAAACTACAGTCAAGTAGCAAAAGGGAAACGCACAATACAGATATACAAAACGCAAAACTGAAACCGTATGGAGATGGATAAGTGAAAACACCGAACACAAATGAGATGTTTATGATAATGATGTACGAGATTTTTTATACAACAAATACTCATGCAACAATCAAATTGAAAAATATGAGGAAGAAAGATGCAAACAAACAAGAATGCTATTAAGACTTTAAGTCAGGACAATATTCACTGCCTTACACAAGTATTAGTTCTCCTTTCTGGGATGTAAATAAACATGACTGGTTTGCATAGACATGCCATCAACAAGACATTGACACCAAAGACAGAACTAGACAATCCTATAAATATATAAAAAATGCACCGAATGATACTATATGCTAAACGATACTGACGTTGTCATATGTAGCACCTGTAGTTTTGTATTCACCATCATGTGAACATGACCTTAAATTAATAAAGATGTTTGTGGTTCATTTTGCCATATGCATTGTTAAAGTTCCAAATTCACAGTTCCCGATTCAAAACGTAACGTTCAAAATTGACATTCTTTGAGCAGAATTATCCAGTGGCACTTCCATCCTCTTTCCGATCACACCGCTATATTGCCAACCATATTGCTCTATTGGCAACCATGATGCCCCGTTGAAAACCATGTTAATCTGTTGCCAACCATGATGCATTGTTGCCATCCACGATGCCCCGTTGCTAACCACGATGCCGTTTTCACAACTATTATGACTGTTGCCTGGTATGAGAACCTGCTGCCAGCCATGTTGTCAGCTACGTTGTCATCTATGCTGCCAACCATATTGTTAACAATATCACGCCACTACGCTGTCAACCATACTTTCAGCCAAAAATTAACCAAATTGACCAATGTATTAGATAGAATAACAGTCAATATTGGATTTTTCAACTAATAAGCAGGTCGCGATTTCGAACCCCGGCCAAGGCATACCAAAGACTTATAAAACTGGTACTAGCAGCTGCCTCGCTAGGCGCTCAGCATTAAGAGGTTAGTGTTAGGAAAGGTTGGACAGGTCTCAGGATAATGTGATTGGGTGGGACATCATCCTACATGTCTGCGGCATGATGCCCAAGTGCATGAGATCACTATAAACCGCCATACTGCAGACATCGTAGCGATATGACAGAAAAATTGTTAAAGCTAAGTTAAAAATCAAAATCACACACACACACACACACACACACACACACACACACACACTTAATAAGCAAATATATACATCCGATCAATCATAGCACAATGTAACAGTAGTAAATACTTATAATTTACGCGGAAAACCCCATTAAATACACAAAACATTTAACTCTCTGCTTCAATATAAATAAGTTAAACAGTATGCTGACAATACGACATATCTCAGATACCGTAGAATTTACCGAATGTCTAACTATCGAGAATACTAGCTGACACTTTAGACAAATGAAAACAATTGGAAAGTCAATTTAATTTAATAATATTGCAAAATAAAATAGTGCTTACTCCTATAGCTGTAACAAACTGTCCATTTATTTGTTCTAGCTGTCAAAGTGCTAGTTTTTCTTGCTGCAGGTATACATTCTGCAGGCATTTTGTTATGTATATTAACTTGTATTGTGTGATTGACCTTTGTCCACAGTTGAGGGTAGAGGTTTTTGCCAGCTGATTAATGTAATTGTTTTGGTGAACAACGGTACTGCATAGCTAAGTGTTGTCCACGAATGTCGATTAAATTTTAAGATAATTATCTCTTTTAGGTACACATGCTTACTTGGGGTTGGATTAGGACACTGCCATTCCCTTCGGGAAAACATGGTCTACATACCCATTCGCAGGCAGCTTGCTAATGTAAGTTAACAGACCTGTTCTTGTTTACAAATTTATGGGAAAAACCATTAAGATGACAGGCATTTCAGAAAATGGTTAATGCAACATAGGTGCGGTGGAGATGTATATAAAGTTGTTTATATTGGAATTACTCTTCCTGTCTTAAAATCTATAGTGGAACATGTCTTTTAGTTTTTTTCAGTTATTATTTGAGAGGATTTAGTTGTTTAAATTATTCATTGTAATTAAAAAGTGCTTATTGATACTTTTGAACTAAATCACTATTTTTGGAATTGTTGTGACTTCATTCAAGGTCCTTCATTGGTAGCGATATGACTGAAAATGTTTTAAAGCTAAGTTAAAAATTCAAATCACATACGCATACACACGCACACACACAGGCACAGACACACACAGACACACACACAAATCACACACACACACACCTTTACGACATACATTTTGTTACCTACATGCTACATTAAGTAACGTTAATTTGAAAGCATACAAATGGTTAGACGTTATTCAAGCTCCTACCCACGTCTTGTAGGAATTTAGATGCCACGACTTTAATCTACAGCAATGGAGTGCTAGAGATAATTCTGTGGGACGAAGAAGAGTTTCGAGACCTGCAGAATTGCTAAATACTTTTGTACGAGAGGAGACTCCTGTACTACATGTTATGTGCGAGGACTATATATCCTGGATTTCAAGGTTCTCTTTAGCTATTGTATTACTATTTCATCAATCACGATAGTCCACGTTTATAAGCGCACATTCAGAGGCTGCCACAGGAACTGAGCGTGCAGATTTACCAATACTTTGGACAGATTCAAGTCAAAGTATGAAAACATTTTATTATTTCCTCTGAGACCTTATTGTGAGCGAAAAATTTACTTTTTTGATGCGTTTTGAAATTTCATTGTGATTTTTTTAAGGACAATAAAACGTATGTGTCTGCATGTCTTGATTATGTTGAAAAGTATGATAAGACATTCACGCACACGCACATACACTGATCCAAGTGGACTGTTAAATTTGGTCATTTGGTCTCTCGCTATGCGTTTTGTGTGCAATAATGACTTACTGTAATTAAAATTTGCCATAGGACAAATGAATAAGTGAAATATTTAAAAAAAGACCTATGTTACTTAAGTATTGCCATTTGCAAACCTCGAACTGAAAAATGGTTCATTTAATCTTTGGCTTTGCGAAACATTTTTTTGATCCAAAGTTTCGCAAGAACTGAACTCAGATTTATTTTACAGTTTTCGAAAACCAGAACCTCACAACTTTACGAGAAAACAAAGCTTCAAAAAGGCCAAAGTCATTAATTAGTTTTGATCAATGAAAGTAAATCCTCGATTTGTAACACTTGAAAAAACCGGCCATTTATGCTAGCTAATTTTAAAAACATAATTAGCAACAACATAACATTGAATCTCCCTCAGATACAATCACCAGTGATTTAGACTTGCTTGGCCAATGTGTGTGTCTGTGTGTGTGTGTGTGTGTGTGTGTGTGTGTGTGTGAGAGAGAGAGAGAGAGAGAGAGAGAGAGAGAGTTCAGTCTGCGCTTTGACTAAGTTAACATTCAATCAGTACTAAATCTAGCATACAGTAACAAAAACGGATGAGTAAACATTTTACACTAGAACAATATTTTTGGCGAGCCGAATGGAGTGACAGTAGGTAGTCGGTTTTAGTGAGAACATTGCTTCTCCGCTTGGAAAATAGTATTACAGATGTACAGACGCAATTCAGTTATATTTACTTTTGCAAAGATCTGATGCGAGAAAACGATACACATCCTTTAATTTTGACGATGTGACGTATGCGTATTAGTGACTATGTTTCTTGGACTTCGTTTAAGTGTAGATTCTGATTGGCAAATTTATGACTTGTTTTTCAATGAATTACATTTCCGTGGACTCTTTTTTAATGTGTTTTTGACATGTCATTGATATTTTATTGGGAAGAATAAACCACAACAAATTCCTTAATTGTCTCTATGTCGTGACTTTTTTAAAATATGAATAAGATAAGATATTCACACACACACACACACACGCTCTCTCTCTCTCTCTCTCTCTCTCTCTCTCTCTCTCTCTCTCTCTCTAATCTGAATGATATTGCTCTAAATGACACCAATTTTCTCACTGGGGTGGTTACTGATTTATGGCTAAGGGAAGGACAAAACAGGAAAGAAACATGCCTATTGCGTTGGGCCGACATTGACAATTCAACTCAAATAAATCTTAAACTCCACTAAGTCTGTAATTCTTCTTTATCGTCTACTTCTCCTATCACTCTGGAACTGTGACACATGGCTTATTTTGTAGTCCCCACAGAGCTGTTTCCCTTTACTTGGGTATTATGGCACACTTGATTTCACGTCTTTTGAGGATGATTGGTTGGGCTTTTCTTGCTCCTAATTAATGTTTAATAAACATTTTAAACAAATTCGGATAACGATGAAGGTACTGCGAGAAACAAGAACGAGCAATCCAAGTTTTAGTGTTCGGTCATTCAAAACTAAAACCCCAGGTCCAGAAAACAAGATTCTGGTCCTTTGTTTCCAGTAGACTTTACCATGCATAATATTAATCTGGATGTGCTTTCGAATACAAACGGGGGAATTTAAAAAGGTCAAAAAGTATCGTATGTCCGAATAGTGTTATGAACATCCCAAGCAATTACATGGGGGATTTATCTGATAAGCGCACTGTGAAAAATATTAGCATCTATTTTAAAGAAAGATTGTATAAATGGGTCGGAATCAAGAATTAAAAGTTGTCAGCATTATGCAAAAACACAATTGACTAGAGCTTTCTGCTTTAAACTTGTGTCAGTCACATTAGTATCAATGACATTAAATTGGTTTTCCAAAAACGTAATATACTAACAAAGTCACAAAAGTTGTATCTCTGCTCATTACTATGTCCTAGTTAATTCATCTGACGAAAAGCTCTGTAAAGTATACATTGACCAATTTTTTTTATCGAAGGTCGGTACTTTTATGAAGCTGCAATGGCTTTTCTTAACTTTGTATCAAAGCAGATGATGGGAAAAAAGCTAGCAATGGCTATCCTCATATAAAACACAACTGGCAGACAGTAAAGCTTGCGAAAATTGTTTTTTTTTTTCTCTCTAAACTTACTATTTGTTACAGAAGTAGCATCGTTTGGTCTAGACTACAACGAACTGACAGAAGGTTGTCAAAATTAGCACTTAAACTGAAGAAAAAGACTTCAGTCAGCAAACTTCAGAGTGACTGCGTTTGCAAAACATACTCCCTCTAATGTACGTATCGGTATTTAACGAGAATCGTTAATTTTCAATAGACATTCGAGAGACCGAAACGTCTTACACGGTTGCCATTGTAACCTGACAGTCTCATGATGTGGATGGTGGCTGAATGTTAAGTTCCCCTTGTCCTTATAATGCCATAAAACAATGGCCTAATGTAAATTTCTCTCACTCACCCAGAAAAAAGAGAGAAATGAAACACCATAAAAGTGGCTTTCGAATGTTAATATCCCGTTTGGCTGTAAAATTATTTTACCCCATTTAACAAGTGAGTCTGATTTGCCTCTTAAATGCCGAGTGAAACCGTACTCTGTAACACATTTGATCTTGACGCTATATATTTCAGCGTGACGGCCTAACGTTAGTTACTCCTTTCCTCTAGAATCTTTATTTCCTATTTAATACAGAATGTTCCCCCAGCCCTTCCTATTTAATACAGAATGTTCCCCCAACCCCAACCAATTATCCCTCAAATGCCACTCATACGACTTCCCAAGAACTAACAGGATTGATGATAAACTTCAAGCAAAATGGTAACAAACGGTTGACGCCACAGTCTCTGCTAGAAATGTTAGTTTAATATTTCGCTTCCCACTTAATTGGGCTCGACAAAAAGGCGCTCCTTTTTATAGATTGTCTCAACTCCTCCTCAGCGTCAACAATAGCCTGCCTCACATTTTAACTGTGTCAATCCATCGTAGGCTATTTCATGAATCACAGATTAATTGATTGAAAAGTGCATGATGTGCACCGCACCAACATCGTCTCCTGATTGACCTCGAATCAACTCAGTAAAAGAAGCGCCCTTAAAAGTTTTTTCTTTTATCAGAAGGATGGTTATACGAAATGACGCAACAGCGCTCTATAACGCTTATTACCATATGCAATGGTTATTTGAAAGGACGCAACAGCGCTCTATAACGCTTATTATCATATATGTAATTGTTATACGAAAGGACGTAACGGCGCTCTCTAACGCTTATTATCATATATAATGGTTATACAAAACGACGCAACAGCGCTCTATAACGCTTATTATCATATATAATGGTTATTCAAAAGGACGCAACAGCGCTCTAGAACGCTTATTTACGTATCAAGAGAGTGTATAGGGCAAGTGCGTTTTAATGATAATATTTATGTAGACCATTACAATCATCTTGTAGCCAGATTTGTAAGTGGGCTATAACCCTCTACCTTGGGGTTAAAGCTGGATTAACATATTATGCGGCTGGGTGCAAACCATACGGAATTCATCGTTACAAAGAGTCAGGGTAAAACAAAAAATAAGGGTCAAACGTTCAATCCTTTTAACATTGGGTGTTAATATCACCAGCAGGCTTATTGTCTTGAAGAAAACATATATCGATCAAAGACCATGTCCATGGCTTCAGTCTGTCATTGTTTCGTTGCTAGTACGTTGAAATATCGTTCCCTGTACGTTGGCATTGATGCCGCTGCCTTATGATCTACCAGTGTACCCATTACTGTTATATACAATTTCTGCTAATTATGTTGCATGGGAGGGGCATTTAAAGTGTTCTTTTTATAAGTGTTTTCTATAACAAAGCTCTAAATTGTGAACAATACATCCCCTTAAAATCTTCTGCATAATTTTCTCAGCCTGGTTACAGAATTATTAAATATTATTTCGGAGTCACTTTTTTCGATTGTTCATATAAAACTGCACTTCCACATGCATGGCCGATTTTAAATCGTCTGCCAATCAACTATTTTGACAACGGATTCAACCAAAGATCACATGGAGCCAAATTAGGGCTGTATGGAGGATGTGGCAAAACTCGAATATTTTTCTACTTCAAGAAGTCTGTCACGGGGCATGTGATACCTTAGGTACCGGTAGTGTTCCACAAGGTTTGACAACACTTGGAAAGCAAACGAGTTTCCGCTGACACTAGCAAAGTGTGGCACAGATAGCTGGATGAATGGGGTGTTTGTATATAAATAATGCATACAAAACTCTCTAGACAAACCGACTACATCGAACGATTTGTGGTTTCTGTTCCGTTCTAACGTTTAATGGTTTCATTTAAGTCGGGTGATAAAATTAAATCCATGTTCCTCACCTGTGACAATCTCTTTCGAAGGTCTCTGGCCACTCTTGTCGTATTTGGCGAGTAGCTGATGGGCAAGTTAACCTTAAGTTGTTTTTCGTGATCCATCAACAAATGCGGACCCATCCTGCATACATTTGTATGATTGACCGCTACAAAGTAAATAGTCTAGCTATGTTCATATTGTGTGTATGACTGCTACCAATAACATTGTCTAGCGATGTTCATATTGTGTGTATGACTGCTACCAATAATATTGTCTAGCTATGTTCATATTGTGTGTATGACTGCTACCAATAACATTGTCTAGCTATATTCAAATTGTGTGTATGACTGCTACCAATAACATTGTCTAGCTATATTCAAATTGTGTGTATGACTGCTACCAAGAACATTGTCTAGCTATGTTCATATTGTGTGTATGACTGCTACCAAGAACATTGTCTAGCTATATTCAAATTTTGTTACTGCTACTAACAACATTGTCTAGCTATGTTCATATTGTTCAATAACATACACACATTTTGAATATAGTTAGTGTTATTGGTAGCAGTCACACAATTTGAGTATAGCTAGACTATGGTGCCATCCTTATAATTATGTCAACAAAAATGGTAAATGACCATACGTCTAGATCTTACACTATAAATTCATTTTGATTTATTGGATACCGAGTTGTATAGAAATTTGATTGCAACATCTAGATACGAGCTAACCCTAACACTAACCCTAATTCTAATCCTACAGTGTTGATACAGATTATGGATGATTGGTGTTTGTTTATATCACTCTGAGAACATGATTCAGCTTTTCCAAGGACACATATAGATAGATGGATGGACATCATCAATACACAATCAGTGAACGCTATTTTACAATCTGGCCAGAAAATATGCCCGGGAAACGGGTGTTAGAGTTCATCATCACTAATGTGCGTCCAGGAACTCTAATCTCCTTCACCGCTGACCCCAAGCTACTTTATATTAAATACATTAAATTGGAATGATTTCTTTAAAATTATATTTAAAAAATAAAATTGTAGTCTTCACTTTCACATTTTAATAAATGTAATGAGGAACAAGAAATAGTAGGTAAATGTGCAAACTTTATTGATAATTCATTCGTATATTCAATGATGATACAATGTTGTTTAATCTTATATAATACACGCTGCTATTATATAACAGAGCACAACTCCCACGTATAATTACAGATTCCACCTCATGTAATACATATAATATATATTACGGTACATATTGAAAGAAATTAAGTACAAATTCCTCGTAATACACAACACATTCTAGATAACACAGCACATATTCTACATAATATGGTAAATAATCTACATAAAACGGTTCATATTGTACATAATACCGTACAAATTCCACATAACAGAGTACATTTTCTACGTAATACAGTACACATTCTAATTAATGCTGTAAATATTCTACAAAATATAGTACAGATCCCATGCTATACAGTATGTATTCTTGTTACGACCCTGTAATTTAATTGCATGTGTGTTAAAATTTGAATTCTTTCTAATTCTTTCTATTTCAGTTTTATTTCATTTTCATATCATTAAATATAATTATTATTATTGTGATGATGATTATGTTCGCAGGGTCTGATATTTTGTTAGAAATATCGTGTTTATTTAGAACGTAAATGTGACTCGCGTAAGCAAGAATTTTGTATGACTGTTTTGTCGTATTAAGTAAACAGTCGGAAATAGCTTTGTAAATGATTGGTTGTGACCACGATCATTTCTAATAATACTTGTTGACATTCTATACTACGTTGGCGAGATTTCGAAATCGCCATGATTTCTTCGTGCGTGTACATGAAATGACGTATTAGTTTGCTTTAAATTCTCAGGTACCTGCGAACTAGAGGAGAGTCATATTTTAACATCTTAGAGAGTCACACCGTAACATCTTATAGAGTTTCTAAATACCTTAAGAAGAAGGTATTCTTTTATGCTGGAAAGAGTTGTTCGTTCGTACGTTTGTAGAACAACATGTGTTTTGTTATTGATGATAGCTGTACTTCGTCTACCTTTTAAAATAATAATTATTTTCCCTGGAGAACTACACAACTGGCTCTGGACAAAGACATTTGCTGAAATTAATTCTAAATTGGAACAGGACAATGCAAATTGTGATTCACAGTGAAAATTCTGGACACTTGTGCAAAACCTTCGTCTGACGTCATCATCCGCCATCTTGGAACGGAATTGAGATTCAGACTTTAATTTAGAACTGTTTATTCACAGGACTTATGTGTTTTTCACAATTTTAGGACACTTTTTTGGATCTTCTTCGTAAATCGTAAGTCTTGTTTCATATTTTTGCCTTTTCACCGTGTTTTCTAGGGAAATAAATTATTTTTGTTAAAACTTGCAAAGCTTGCTGTAGTCACTCTTTTCTTTATGTTACTTTAAACGATCCGAAACGTAACACTTTACATAAAACAACAACAACAACTAATAATAATAATAACAATACTGCGGACTTAGTACAGTGCCTAATCTTTAGACAATATTAGATAACACATAAAAATATATGCAACGACAAGATTATAAAAACAAACACTTGAAATTACAAAACAAAAACACACTAACAATAATTAAGGAAGTAAACATTTTTAAGTCTTAAGTCTGTTTTATTACAGTCGAAATAGGTGAATTTTAATAACACTCTTGAATGAGATCATAGTGTCCTCTTGTTTAAGACGAATGGGCAATTCGTTCCACGTAGCTGGCCCCTGGTTTGCAAAAGAAAGTTGTCCATATGACTTGTTTTAACAGTGTAAACAATTAGATTACGAGTTTCGGAAGAGGAGCGTAACTTTCTTGATGGGGTGTAAACAGGAGTGAGGTCAGAGAGGTATATTGGACTAGATCGAGTCAACGAAATGTTGCATGGTGAATATATCCTGTATTTGATTCTGGATGGAACGGGTAGCCAGTGGACGTTACAGAGTCGGGGTGGGGTGCTCATTACTTCGTACTCTAAGGATAGCCCCTCTGATGTGTTTTGAACTCTATGAAATTTCTGTATTAATAATGAGACGAACCAGACTGATGCAAAATACAAGTAGCCTAATATAAAGGAGTTTCTGGCCCAAAACCCTATTTTGTGTTGGACGACAACATAATTCTACCCCACTCCATAGCCCCCTCAAGTTAGTCTAAACAACTACGAAAACAACTTTGTTGAGAAAACAAAATTTATTTCATATTCGTTGAGGACATGCTATTGAATCGTCACAGTCGTCAAACAAAATAGGGGTTTGATCCAGAAACACCCCCAATATAAAACTACTCATATATTTCACACAAAATTGCTGGGAATTACTAACAATTTTTATATCTGATATTTTACACATTTTATTTTTAAATTGCTAGCAATTTATATGATATTGCAAGAGATTCACTGTAGCAACTAATCTAAAAAATTTATTTTGCTAAAATCAACATCTCATTTTTTGTATCTTAACGCTAATGTGTTATTGCCATCAGAACAGTATCTCTTATGACAGAAATTGCAAACACCAGATTTTATTATGACATCAGTCTCAATTTTGTGACAATTTCATTTTATTGCCATCATTTCAACATGACCACTAAAACCATCTAACGCAGACTTATAATTGTCAAATACTAGTACCTTACCTACCACATCTCTTTTTATTCCCTTGGCTCGTTTCTTGACATTATTATCAGATAATTTTAAAGCATTACATTTTACTATGCAATCCGATTTGTTGGATAATCTGAATAATCAAACATATCCCGGTGTTCATAAAATTCTTTAAAAATATCATCAGATTCTATCTTGTACATGAGCGAATCAGTATCAGTGAACAGCAACTCTGTATCAGGCAACTCAACCTTAACAAAACTGTAATGAAAGTCGTACATCAACCATTTCGATATCTCAGGTACTGCCATACCAATATAAACTGGATTATTCAACTTTAAGTTTGTCTTTCTCTTAAGTATCGCGGCAAGATTTTCATTAAAAATTTATATATTAACAAAATTATCAGATGCTACAAGTTTATTACGACGTTCAGCGTTATTAATAATTTCAAAATTGACTCGCTTTCGTATATTTTCCAAGGTCTTTCCGAAGACGCTATTGTTCATGAGCTTAAAGAAGTTTTTCTCATATTCTGTCGTTGCAGCTGCTCTTCGTCTAGTATTAGAGTCGATATATTCTGTCATCCAACACGACTGATTAAACTTTAATACACGATGAACTTTTCTTAGTATCAGACCATGATCAAGTGCCTGTTTCAGAATTTTATAGCGCAAAATATATCTCCGTTTGCCGAGAAGGTTAGGAACGAGTTTTTGAACAACTAATATACCACTAGTGCTAGACGAATAATTACGTTGTTGATCTGATAGCAAATTATAGTCGATCAGCATTGATTCGGGACAAAATGGATACTCGTTATGAGCGTCAAGTAGCTTCATAGGATAGTCGAGATCAACTTCAAAGTAACCAATATAATCAGGTACAATTTTATCCGTTTCTTTGAAAAACTGATCCGGACTTGTTCAATGAAATCCGCCATACACCATCCGTTCAGACATTGCATTATCATAAAGATTATTCGTCTCAAGATGAACTATGAAAACCGATGGCAATGTCTTATCATAGTCGCTCATGTACATATTATTAGCTTTCACATATTGTTATATTATAACGCTTATTCAACCTCTGATTCCACGTTCGATAAAGTTGAACATTTCAGAATCTGTCAGCAACTCCAGTTTTATTTTGCTGTGCTTGAGTAATGCGTCAGAACTTAATCCCGGTGCTGAATAGTACCATGCCGGATCAAGTCCGTAGTTATCAGCGCTGATATCTCTAAAAGTTTCAAATATATATGCGCGCCACAACACATCTGTGATCAGATACAAGTCATGATAATCACCGAAGTTTTTACACTGCTTACACTTTCAAGATTTAACCTTGAATAAAACTTTCCCCAGTCAGGTAAACTTGTTTCATTAATCTATCCCAGTCGTCAAGATATTCGAATGGAAAGATACCTTTTCTTGTAAGTAAATTTGCTTTGTCACCGAAATGATCATACAAATTATCAAACTTTCCACATCCTTTCACGAGTTCGTCTGACGATGCCGCTTTAAACTGAAGACTGTCATTATATCTCAACTTGCCAAGTGTCACTGATATATATTCCTTATTATTTGGGATGCATTTTATTTTATCGTTGTTATGGATTTTCATACGAGCATCATCACGATGGCATCAACCTCCTTGATAAGATTTTTCAGTAGCCACAAAGCAGGATTGGAACCACGATAAAGTTTAACAGGTTTTGATAAACGTTTATCAACGGCACATACAAACTTTGTACGCGACCCAACAAGGAAAATGTTCTTGTACTTTTCTTTTTGACTATTTATCAGGGTTATTTTCTGCCACTTGCACAGGAAGTAGAATCGACTCGAAATCTTTGTATATTATAAAAGGAACTTTCATCATGTGTCTGTAGTTCGTAAACTGCAATATGTTTTCATCTTTTATTGGAATTGATATCCGCTGTACGTCAGAACAATATTCGAGATGACGATCTAATGCGAGCTTGGACTTACGTCCGGGTAAACATCTGACGCAAAAATATTTTTTCTTTGTGTTTGTTATACTGCCGACCGACTAACCCGTTATAATTTTTGATCCACACGGTGTGGTTTTTGTAGAACAGCAAGTTTATTGTTGATTGTTTGGATCTCGCGAGATCTGATGCGGCTCTATCGCTGATATATCTTGGATAAATCTTTTGTGTACTCCAAACACATTAATACCACATGATAAAAGTAAAATGTTTTGTTTCTCAAATTTTGGAATTTGATACTCGGAAACAGGAAATACAATTCCGGAAAAGTTTAGATTGTTACAATGACAAATGTAATTTGTCACTCTGTCGACGTGCTTATCTGTGGGGAATAACGTTGATAATATCGCCCATTGAAAACATTTGTTATCGTTGTTTTTGACATTGATACAACATTCGAGGTTTTAAGTTTAGCTGGTGACCTCGAAGAGGATTCTATTTCATAGTATGAAATAAAATTTCTGTTATTTTATCGCATCTTCAGTCCGATCCGGATGTTGTGTATTCATCAATCTTTTACTGCATCTCTGAAATATATCATCTGACAATGACACCAAACTTGTTCCAACCAAAACTCTTTGAGATAGCGATGTAATATAAGGATTCGCAAGTTCCTCGAACTGCTGTTGTCGTTGTTGATCGACTAGCAGATCTGATGATATACTCAACTTTGAAAAACGAACATACAATTGTACAATAAACTTGTGCGTTGCAAGCCCAGATTTTACTGTTAGTTGAAGTAAATGAAACAGATTTGTAGATGAGAAATTTCTGAGTAAAAGTTGATTATCAAATCTTCAGCTGTTGTCAAATGCAGCAAATGCTGCTGAAATTTTTTGGGCTGATATTTTATCACGAATAAGTTTCAACATCGTATAATATTGTGTTTTATATATCTCTAATAGTATGATACAAAATTGCCAATAAGAGATTTGAAAAACGTATAGTATATGATGGCAAATTTATACCAACGACCTATCGTCGTTAACGGTCTTGCAAGGTGTCAGGAAATATTCTGGTGTCATCCAAAATATAACCTGTTTGCCGGTAATGAACATGGAGTTATTATAAATCTCAAAACCAAAGCTTCGTTTGGGATCTTAACATTAGAAGGTTATAAGATTAAAGCAAAGTCTAGCGACGATGCAAAGTACACTGACATGTTCTTGTATGACTTTATCTGGACATCGTTCTGCGATGATATTCCAGCTGGAATGCAAGTTTATCATGTTAATCAGTACGACACCGACAATAACATTGCAAATTTGTCTTTGAGAGAGGAGTTTAAACCACATCCCATCTATGATCTTTACGAGGCTAGCAGTGGAGGTGTTGTCAGAAACATTAGAACAACAAAAAGTTCTTGGTGGTGTTGGTAATACCGGTTATTTGATTGTTATGATCAGAGGAGACAATACTAATTTTATTAACTAGTACTCGTGTCGTTTTGTTTATGAGGTATTTAATGGACCTATCCTCGAAAAGTCTTATCATTGAACACATAAACGGAATAAAGACCGACAACCGACCTGAAAATCTTGACATTGTTACACCAGAGGAAAATACGAGACGCGGCAGAGGAGGTGGTATTAATTTCAAGAGTCCTAAAATATCTGTTACATCAATTGACTCTGTAACAGAAGAAACATTATTTCGTTCAATTTCATCAGCGGCAACTTATTTTAACGTTAACCCAGCATCAATAAAATATGCCGCTGATGGCACCACAAAATCCGCATACTCAACAACAACATTTGATAGAATCTTCTTTCGTTACAAATCTCTTACCGTTTAGTATAGCGGCAACATCGCTGTTGGTCAAACAGCAATTTACATGATCTTCGAGATGATCTTGATCATATGACACAATGTATACCTCAGACCGCTAGTGGTCTACTGATTAATAAGAGTGCTTTACAGCGGATTGCAAAGCACTCCTAGTTCGATCTAGATACATATTTGTATCCTGTACCTGATGATCAACTTGCCGATGAACAAGGTATTATACCTTAACAAGAACAAGTTTACGTTGCAGCGCAATCACGATATAATGTCAAATATCATCTTGCCAAAAAGATTTAAAAAATTTGATTTTACTGTCACAGAGCATCATATATTTTGGGATGATGCTGAAGCCGTTTATGCGTATTGGACAAGCAGAAGATTGTGGTCGTCAAAAAATATAAAAGGTTATTTTATTTTTGTAAAGATTTTGAACCTTATGACAGATTTAACAGAATATCGAAGACGATATCTGATATCGTTGAGTAGACCCGTTGAATGCACGTCTGTTCGCTAAGGATCTAGTCAAGGATCTTTGATTTCACTGGTTGGAATCCAACTGTTAAAACTATCACCGTAACCGCGCCATTTGACCAAACTTTTATTTCCACGATTTTTTATCACTCGTTCGATAACAGATTTATCTTGTGCTGTTAGCTGAAGTTCCTGTTCGTAGAAACTTCCTGTGACATCTTCGTTTGCAAGATCTTTTAGCTTGTATCTTACAGGTATTGTAGTTAAAATCTTGTCAACTACAAATACTTCCTCGGACGAGTTCGGGGTTAAACCTTTTTCAAATTTCGTTTTAGTTAATGAAATTTTAACACGATCACCAACGTTAAACATGTGTATGCGATATGTGTTCTCGTTTGCAAGAACCGGATTTTTTATAGCATCGTTCGGTGACATACCTGTTGTACTGTGTTTGGTGCTATTATAATCTAACATCATCGCTGGCAGATCATTAATATATCTGTTGGTGTTGTTTGCTGTAAGATATTTGTGTATCTTTTCTTTTATTGTACGATTAACTCGTTCGACAACGACACTCTTACCTTCGTTACCGGTAACATATTTTTCTGTATTGTTTTGTTTCAGAAACTGATCGAACCGCTTATTAAAAAACTCTGATCCATGGTCTGTCCAGATTTTATTTGGCTTTCGCTCCATCGTAACAATAAGATCTTTTAACGTATTTGCTATCGTTGATCCATTTTAATCAGAACAGCAATCTTAAACGCGTTTGTGCTAAAGACATCAGTATCGTTAAACAAGTATCTTTTGTTGTCGCTGTACTGTTCTGCAGATATGCGAGATCTATGGCTCAGATATCATCAACCACATTTGCGAAGACCTTTCGTCGAAGAAACCTTTTTTTAGGTCTGTGAAGCTCATGCGCTAGCTGATTTGACGCAAATTTCTGAGGAACTGTGGATGCTTGCATCAGAGTGCTTTGCATCCCAACGCCAAGTTTATATTTTGCTCCAATGATACCTTGTACTAGTTTTCTGTCAAATCGTTCTCGCATATTATCTGGTTTCATCTCTCTTAATTCATCAAGCATGACCCGATCGCATCCTAGTTTGTCGTCGACGTGATCACGATAACAAATATCATGACGCATTGCAATTGCATCAACTGCATTGTAAGGCTCTTGTCCTGGCAACGGTTTTTCATTTTCATCGAGTTGTTGATGATTAAGTGGATTCCTCGTCCTGGCAATGTCTAACCTCTATTTGGTTTCTGTAATTTGCCAATAATTTTATGTATATCCAATTCTGATCCGATGACAGCTCACAGATACTTTTCAGCATTTTTCTGTCATTAGCGGTTGTTTCTGTTGTTTCATTGATGTTGTTGGTTTGGTTCTGCATTTGAGACATGATGCTGTCATTTTATATTTGATGGCAGACAAAAGTAATGTTAGATCGTCTACAATCCAAGTACCGCTTTACGATCATTGATGACACTAGGAAACGGGTAAAATTGCAGAATAAACTTTAAAAAGTGAACTGGTTCGCCATCAGACCTGGACATCTGCAGATAAACATAACACAACAATAACCACTAGCTGAAGTTCCAACTGACTGAAGCTGATCAGAGTTAAAGTTTCTTTAAAATATTTTTTTTAAGATGTACTGTTTGATAACATCACTCGGAGGAAGACCAAACGAGTTGAATTAGTTTTTGTTGTAAAGAGCTACCCAGTGAGTTCCAGATCCGTCATTGAAATCTTCGATATTGATGACACAGCTTTGATCAGCAGTTGGTGATCTATTTGCTAGTTCGTCTTTGGAGAATACTCCGATAAATCCGCTGACATCAATAAGTTTATCAGCGATCTCGAAGTTGGTTAACGCGTATGATTTCATCGTTGAAGATTTCATTGTCTGGTTCCCGATATCATCAGTCCTCGGCCACGTCTTCTTCTCATTGGTTGTGATCGCAATCTGCGTCCTATCCCTAACAAGTTTGGTAATAGACTTACTGCTATGCCTGCTAACAGCGGACCTATCAACCCGCCTTTGATAGCGTTGGGGTTTGCTCGTGGTTGTCTTCTTTTTCTTGTTGTCCTTGGTGCTTTCCGTACTCGTGTTGTAGGCATTGTTTTATAATTACTGATCAGACAAAATTGAACTACAAAGCACTCCATTGCTTTTATGATCCATTGTTTTTCAGCAACTGTTTGATTCCGTCACCAGTGACTCCATCTCGGACACAGCTTTTTTTGTCGCTCCTGATATTGCACCTGACGCTGCAGCTAAGCCTATCGTTCCTAAGACAGGTAATATCTTTGGCAATAATGTTCGTGCTAAAGTAGCAATCTTTGTTCCTATTGAGCCTTGCTGTTATTTGTGGCACTGACAGATCAAGTATATAAGGTTTAGCTTTTAATATTTTGTTTATTTGTCGTTGCGTCAGATCTAATTTTGTTGGAACGCTGCAATTATTCTCATTCTGTATTTTGAAAACTATTTTTAATGAAACCGCTTTTCGTTTAGATGTAGCTCGTGCTAGTTTTTGTATTTGTCCTTGTGACAAATCAATACCGTACAAAATATATTTCATTATTAATTTTATCAGATATAATATTTGTTATCACTAAACCCGTATAGTCATCCTTCCTTGTTCAGCGTCTAGTGTTATGTATCTGTCAGATGTCACAAGCCCATAAGCATTATATTGTGGAACAACTGGAAGACCAGCAGCTCCTGGGACAGCTCCTAACGTCCACGTTGCCTCAATATCAGCGGTTGATCCAATAGCTCGTTCGCCGTGCTTAGACACATCGAATTGAAAAATCGGGTAAAGAGATCGAAACTCTTTGACTGATATCTGAGATACAGTTTCATCCTCCTGATACTTTTGCGATTCTTCCATCAGGTATATATACGCACGAGATAAGTTTCTGGTGTTATTATTTGTAAAGTTACATTCGATCGCTCGTTCAGGATATTGCTTAGAGTGTATGCTGAGGAATATTCGCCTTACGTCAGTGCTATAATAAACAGAATTGTTTTGTTCCTGACTGCCACCCCTTTCCTGTTCTTGAAACACAACAAATATATGTATCGGCAACTGTTCGCTAGGAGCTGTTGTTATTCTCCATGTGCTATCAGCTGAATTGGACACAGCAGTTTGATAAACCTTATGCTGTTCGAAGTAAATCTTTCTTCTGTACGCGGATAACATTGTTTAAAGTTCTATCAATTTTTTAAACGGTTTCTGCAGCTCGTGGCATCCACAACGCTAGTTGTGAAATCACAAATTGGTGATCATCACGACCAACTTGCAGCAGACAATCGTTCTGATCAGCTCTGTCAAGTATAAGCGTATGTTTGATACCACGAAATACTTTGCTATAGTCTCGGCAAAATCCAAATATTGTACTTAACGGAAGCATCAACGTAATTTTTTTATAGTTCAGCAAACTCTTTTCGTTTAGCATATCCTTCGTTGTAATTTGGTCGCCTAACATTACTGGGGGCACTTCTTATTGCCGCTGCAACAATGACTCCACCATCGAAATACTTTGCTATAGTCTCGGCAAAATCCAAATATTGTACTTAACGGAAGCATCAACGTAATTTTTTTATAGTTCAGCAAACGCTTTTCGTTTAGCATATCCTTCGTTGTAATTTGGTCGCCTAACATTACTGGGGGCACTTCTTATTGCCGCTGCAACAATGACTCCACCATCTCATCTGCTGTAAGTGCTGCCGCAGTATGTTGTGCTGCTGCATTATCACCAGCTGGTGTTAGAATTAGTCCATTTTGTACTGCAGCATCAGCATCAGTGCCGGTTTTAAACTCGTTTGAAGCAGCTTCTCCGGTTCCCGTATCTTTGAACCATAGTATATTTGTTGCAATAGATCTCGAGTAATCATCGCTGAACGACACAATGTTAAGAATAGTACTTGCTATCGGCAAGTACATAGAAAAATCTTCGACTGTTTGATTTGCAAATCTGATATCTAGCGCTTTTGAATAAACTCCATCCATTATTCACCGGTGATATATCAACGCTAGCAGCAATCACGACTGGAGGATTTGCTGTTGTCATTATACTTTCTTGTACTTCAAGTATAGCTTTATGAGGAAGCAAAACACATCTTCGTCTAATGTATTAACTGTCTGATGCCCATCTTGTTAGGCTCATTAGAGTTCTCATCCAGATATTCAATGTACTCGAACTCCGTTGCAGAGTCGTCTACGGTTATCTCATCTGCAAGGTCAAGGTAACTTTTATAGACATTTTTATTGTAATCGTCAGACAAAATCGTGATCATTTTACAACCACCTAAAACTCAACAACATCAAGCCGAGTTCTAGCACTCCGAGGTTTAGCTTGTGTTATTAACTTTCTCATAATATTTTGTCTGGCCGGAGACAATAAATTTTTTTGTTCTTGTTATCATCGCACGTGATGTTTCCGACGATGATGCTATTTCAGAAATAACCTGTTTTATATTATTGTTGCCGATGACAGGTGGAGTTCCTTTTATTTTATCAGCGATCTTTTGTCCGATAGCTGTTCATACTGCAGATGCGGCTCCTGTTGCAAAAGCCTTTGACGCGTCTAACGCGATTGGTGCTACTTTGTGAGCTATTCCATGTATATTTTATATTATCTTCGAAAAGACATTTCCGAAAAAACCACCTACTATTTTTCTGTGATAAATATTTAGTTATTTCATCATGTTTATACAAACTGTCTGATAAAATTGACTTTGTTCAGCTACTGACGCGCAAATGAAGATAGGAAGTAACAGTTTCGTTGTTAAGATCAATCTGACGACCTGATTGATTAGTAAGTGTCATAGTGATAGATGATATTTGATTTTCGACACTATTAGGATAGTATATTATCTTGCATTTACGAACCCGATGGAACATCAGGACTAAACGAATAAATTGTTTGTCCTTGGCTACCTCGTGCTGTGTATGACCCTGTTACAATAGAACAGTTTATCAGGATTGTATTTACATCTGTAACGTTGACGGCAAATTCGCTTTCATATGATATTGTCGCAGATGTGTCAGATCCGTATTGTTGTTTATTGAATCCGGGCAATGATCCGATTGTGTACTGGCTAGCAAGATCGATCAACAATTTGTATTTTAGTGTTATTCTTGCCCGGAACGTGTTGTAGTTCGAAATGATCTCGAAATTATCAGATAATATACCACTACAGCCAGAAGTTATAAGATACTTTATTGTTTTGTTGCTATCTGTGACGTTGTAGACACCTGGTAGTATCTTAACAGATTTCCACTCGATGACGCCGTTGGTTTTCAACCCGAATTTAAAATCACATTTCACGTTAGTTTTAACATTTGTCATAAAATGCCAGACAGTAGCAGATACTAATCCGATCTCATACTGCTTTCGAGACCTCGGATCATGTTCGATAACAGAATTATTAAAAAAAAAATGAGAAGTTTGCGCTGTTTGATGTTGTCTGAGATGAGTCGAGTAACAGTGCCATCGACGACCTTTTTATTTGTTATTCGCAGATAAAAACATAGTAACTGGTTTGCGTTAGCGAATCAGATCGCTGTGTAACACATAATACTCGTCCGTCGTTCAAGATCCTTTTCATCTTAGATGATCAAGTATTTCAAATATTCATTGTCAGTTTCTGTGCTAGTGTTTCCAGCTTCCTTCGATGATATTAGCATCATCAGTCGATCAATAATATCAGCTGCTGAGTTAAAGATCTTTAATCCTTCACCTGATGTTTCTTCCACAGTATCGTATTCAGAATCTGTTTCAAATTGTTTATCATATTCTATACTCTTCTGCTGGTCTTTTTCCATTTTATTTAACTCTTCATCTTCTATTTCTTTCACCATTGTTTGAAATATTTTGCAGCTCTAAAACCTTTTTCAGATCTTAAAACTCTATCAAAATCTTCCAAATATATCTTAGCAATAACACCTTGTCGTACAATCTTATAAATTTTTCAGCATCATTAATTTCCGTTGCGGAATCTAAACCAATTTTAGCTTCATCTGCTTGTGTATTACACTATTCACATTTTTTAAAAAAAAGAATCTTCTTTATCTTTTTTTCCATGATCTTATTTTTCGTGTATTTTCAAACTTAACATTTCATTTGTCAGACTCGAAGGCACAATATTCTAAAATACTAACTTTTCTGTAAATAGTGTTTCTATAATTTTCTATTATTCCTTGTTTACTTCCTCTATGATCTTTGGTTTTCTCTTTTTTTTTTCTCATCTGCTTGTTAAATAAAACATGTTTTTATCATTGTTTTGTAAAACCTCAGGTTGTGGTGCATCAGCATCACCAATTCGCTCAACAATATCCTCATCAATTTTCTTTTGTCCTTTAACTAATCCTCGCAAACCTTTTCATTTTAATTTTACTAAATTATCCGGTGATACTTTATCAACACCTAGTTGTTTTCCAAGTACCGACTCGGTGATAGGCTTAAAGAGCCTAGCAGTTTATTCTGCGGTTTGTTGTTGTCCAGTACATTCTTGTTTAAATTTTTTCTTAAACGCAGCTCTTGTAGCCACATATTTCTTTAGAAGATTTATCCGAGCCTTGTCCATTATTGTGAATAATATATTAATTTTATACTTCTTTACAGTCTAAAAGCGTGTCAATTCCTCGTCGAAACATGTGCTTGGTATCTCTGACAAGTTCATTGAATAAGAAAAAACTGTTTTCCATGAGCGACCTCATGATACAGCTCAACAATTGTGTCCTGGAAACATCACTGCATTGTTCTCGTGCTATGTTCTGCACGTCAATATTGTCTAGTCTGTTAAACAGTATAAAACAACCCGTATTTCGTCTGAAAAAACGATCACCGTTATAAACAAAAACCTTGGGCAAGATAAATTGCATTACATCTTCGATTTCTTGATAATGACAAATAAGATTCGATCTTATCCATTTCAGCATTGCTCAATGGGATGTCATCAAAAACGATAACCTTATGTTCATCCGAGTCTAGCTCGGCAACAGGAACAAGATCTTCAGGCGTCCTCCAGCAACTCGTATTGGTCCTGCTGGGGATTTATCGGATAGATATACACCCGATTGTAGTTGAATATGGCGTTGAGTAGAAAGTTCATTGGAAGGTTAGTTTTGCCAGATCCAGTTCGTCCGACTTTTAGGTAATGACAATCTGGTAACTCAAAATTGTTTTTATTTTTTATTACTCGTTCTGTGTCAAAGTTTATTATGCTCATCATATAACATGTGCACAAAATTTTGTCAGCAACAATTACAGTAACATGAGGTACTACCCAAAATTTGGTACATTAGTAAGTGGTTCATTCGGTGAAACAACAGTAACTACAACAGATGTTGATCTAACAAATTATCTCAAGAAATCAGGTGACATAATGACCGGCAACCTCACCATGTCAGGACAACGAGTGTTAGATCTAGAAACAACATATCCTCCTGTCAACTCCAATCACACACAAGCTGTTAGTTACAATCAACTAACAACAGCTGTATCTGAAAAACTTTCACTTGCTGGTGGAACAATGACCGACAACATACACATGAACAACAACAAGATAACAAGTATAAGCACACCATATCCGCTAAACGACGCTGATATCACACTGACGGTGAGCTGTAAGTAACAAAATATGGTTGCAAATTTACAAATAAGCAAAGCTGGTGATTTTGTACCAGGTATTATTTCATTTATCAACGGTGGTAAGATAACAGGACTACCAACAGACTTTCCTCCGAGTGGAGAATCAGATGCAATATCTTATGATAGCTGAGAGGATCATTGACAGAGTACTTAAAACTTGCCGGAGGATCAATGACAGGTTTGTGAGACATGGGAGGTAATGTGATATACAACACTCAGCTTGACAATACTCCGCTGTCCAACGATAGCTGTGTAGCAAAAGTAAAATTTTTGTAATAAAATCCCGCGACACAATGACAGGTAATCTTGACATGGGCGTCAACAAGATAACATCAACTGCGTTTCCAACAACAACATCAGATCTGACAAACAAGATCTACGTCGATGATATGATCACTCGTTATACCGCAATAAGAATATCAAAATACAAACACAATGACAGGTACACTAAACATGGGATCGAATAAAAATAACAACAACACATTATCCATTATCTCCATTTGATCTGACAAACAATTCTTACGTCAACGCTGCAGCAAATAATTCTCTTGCCGTTGCAGGTACATCAGCTGATGCTCTTTACCTTAAACGAACCGGAGGTACAATCACAGGGTCTATTGACATGGTGTCAAATAAAATAACATCAACGTACGTTCCTGTTGCTGTATCTGATATTGTAAATAAACTGTACGTTGATGGTGTTGTTGATGGCAGCACAAAACAAGCTCGCAGTAACGTTGGTTATATTCCACATCTTGTTGATTGGACGGATAACAGTTGGGGTTTTACAGCGACAACGTCAACACAATACCATGGGAATAATCCAAATAATGCCTTTTCCTTTATCAGCGCTATATCAGGATGTCTCTAGTGGACAACATATTGAGAAACAAGCAATGTTTGGATAAAAAATTCAGTTTCTGCAACTGTTGCCGTTTGGAAGTTCCATTTATGAGGACGATTAAATGTTCGTGTCGGTGGTGTATACAACTGGAGATTAAAGGGATCAACAGATAATACCACATGGACAACTCTGTACAGCGCAACGGGTGTTTATATCTCAACGAGTCAACAGTTTACTATCGCTGATGCTACACGGTTAACACGTGCATTTACTGTCGGATATATGTATTCAACGCCGAAAGGTCTTACCCGGGTTTGACAATGTTTCATTTGTACGCGATCGACGACCTAGCATAGGTCGTTGCGATTTAGTGTAGATGTAGTTTATAATGTCTGTTGATCCTCCGTCGATCAGAGTTGCAAAAGAGTTTTACAACACCATATTTGATCCTGAAACAAAAATAGAAATAGCTGACGTTGATCAGCTAGACCATGAAAGCGCTAGAGAAGCTCAAGCAGTTAATGAAATCGCAAGAATGAAAAGTTTAACACTCGAATCACCTAATCTACAAGAAAACGAAGACAATTTTGTCAGAGTTGTAGGTATGAGAGGCCCACAGCTAAAAAAAACTATCCGAGACTTTAATATTATTAGCAAGTTCTGTCATCCAAACGATTGCGAGGAACAGCAATTACGAGTTGAGTCGCTGTTGACAAATACACTGCTTGAGATTCACAAGGAAAATTCTACAACAATCAACAGATCTAACCTCGTAAAAACAAAATCTCATAGTGGTAAGAAACAATAACAAGATCGAATAAAAAAAGTTCATGATGAACTTGACGAACTAGCAGAACTAAAACAAACTCGACTCAAACAAAATCGTAGGATAAAGGACAGTTTTGCTAAACGTAGAATATTTCGTGAGTTAGGTATGGACTATCCTGACAAAAAAAAAACGTTATTCGAGGTAGCAGATAATCATGATGACGCCAATCCGTTAGCGAAAGCATATCTGATATTAGCAGATTCTCTGAGAAACAGCGACCACAAAAAATATTCTGAGAATCAAATAAATGCGGCACTGATAGCAGTAAATACTACTGAGTCAAAGATTGAGTCTTACAGCGATGCAAACACTCGATGACATAACAAGTATTAGTAATACTATTAAACCTGTTGATTATAATATATTTGATTGTGATCTTGACAAAAAGATTTCACTAAAAAACTATAAAAATGAAGCTGAAAAGTTACTGACGGAAAACAAATATAAAAATATTAAAGATCTGATTGTCTGGTATCTAAACGTAGCGGCAGATGACATCATCTTGGACACTGCTAAACGTGGATGTTTGTTTTTTGCAACAGCATATGAAATGCTTGCACAACATGTGGTACGTAACAATATTAAAATTAATGATTTACGATTTGTATTAGGTTATATTGATCATGTAAAAGATCTTTACCAAAACAACGTGAATGATATCGCTGAAATACCAACAATTTTTGATCCTCCACTTAGGGTGATCCATGTAAATGTTTTTGATGATGTTAGGTATAACGATACATCATCTGAGATATATGACGGTTATAGAAATTTTCTTACAGGTCCTGTTAATAGCAAATTTAGTGATCTGGTTAATAAAGCTGTTGCCGAGAAAAACCTTTACTTTTGAGCGTTAAAATTTGTTAGCGCAGTTTTATAATGACTGAAAAAACATGATCGACTTCAACCACATATCATCAAGTCTCTCAGACAACGACAGCAACGAGTTGATCAAGTACTACAAGTACTACCATGAACAACTTGGTATCAGACGCGCCAGAAAATATTACAGCAGAATCATAAGCGTGTTAAACTATATCCCGATTGTGTTAACAACAGCAGAAATATGATCGGCAGGAGGAACAGCAAATCCATTATTGTTGATAGTGTCAGAAGCAGGTATTGCGTTATCAGATATCAACAAAAAAATAGAACCAAAATATGAGAACAAGAACGCGTCTTGTAAGATAGCAACAGCGACTTATAATAAAATATTGAATCAACTTCGAGCTTATCTCAGAGGTGAAAATTTTATTATGCTAGGTCTGATACAGAACTACGAGTCAAAGACGATTTTATTGTTGCTAGTATACCAAACAGAGTTGTAAAATATGAAAAACAGTATTCAGTAAATTTTGTGTGAATTTCAAATATAATGGAAGATATTACAGTGGAAAATACCATGTTAAAGATGAAGAGAATTCTCTTTCAGGGTAAGCATATGACGATTATTCTTAACAACGAGAAGTATAGCACGTATTTCAAAAATGGAAACAAGATAAAGTTGTCTCTGGTTTGCAATGACTATTCGGAATATTTTGATAAACTTTCTATGATCACAAAAGGGCTCGTTAAAACTAATAACAATCTTTATAATCCAATATCGCAAAACAAATACACAAAAACTACAGTTGATGATGAGCTAAAAATGTTACGTTAATAAAACAATAAATTCTCATGCAAACTTTATCAAAATGTTAGAACCGCATTCTCTTATCAGCGGTAAAATTAATTTGTATTTGTTCTGTCATGATGATGAGAGTTATATTATTGCAAAAGCCGAGACGTTAAAAATATCTCGAGAAATCTCTAGCAATTTTGTGTAAAATATCTTATAATGTTTTTTAGCAATTTTGTGTGAAACATATGAGTAGTCTTATATAAGAGGTGTTTCTGGATCCAACCCGTATTTTGTTTGACGACGGCGACGATTCAATAACATGTCCTCGACGAGTAAACGATTATGAAATAAATTTTGTTGACTCAACAAAGTTGTTTTTGTAGTTGTTTAGACTAACTTGAGGGGGCTAGGGAGGGGTGTAGAATGATGTTGTCGTCCAATACAAAATAGGGTTTGGGGCCAGAAACTCCCTTATATAAAAATGCCAATACAATAGTCGAGTCTTGAAAGTACTAACGAACGGAAATGTATTTAGTGACATCAACCGAAAGTAAAGTGCAAATGGAGCTGATGAGTCTCAGTTCCATGTTTGCAGTCTTGCATATATTCATGACATGTTGGTGTAACGAGAGAGTACTGTAGAGTGTGATACCTAAGGTTCGTATTGACTGTTAGAATTTGATGCTGGCATTGTTGATACTTGTTATTTGAGGTAAAGGACGAGAATGAGAGAGTCTTTGCGTGGTGATCAGGATGGCTTACGTTTTATTATCATTCATCTGCAGTTTGCTACAAGTCATCCTTGACTTCACATCGGAAATGCACATCTCTACTCCTTGGATGGTAACCTCAGCTTCAGTTGGGCAGCTAGATTTGTACTTTTCAGTGTCGTCAGTGTACAATTGGCGAGACACTGGATGACGATCTATGACAATTGAGAGCGGCTGAGTGTACAGAATAAAGATATCGCGGCCGAGACCAGATCCTTGTAGAACACCAAAACATAGATTTACTGGGCTGAAATGTTTTTCATTTACTCACACGATGTGTGTCCTGTCGAATAAGTAGGACTCAAATCATAGTAAGGCTGCATCGTGAATACCAAATGCATGCTGGACACGGTGAAGTAATATATCATGGTCTCTTGCGTCAAATGCCGCAGACAGGTCAAGCTGGGTGAAGACTGTAGTATTTCCACTAACCAAAGCAGATAGAAGGTCGTCACCCACTCTAAGAGGGGCAGTTGCAGTACTGTGGAGGGGGCGATATGCAGAATGTACATTGTTAAAAATAACTTTTTTTTGGGATAAGATGCCAGTTGGAATAGAAAAAAGTTTTCCTAAGATAGTTTACATGAATGGGAGGTTAGAAAGAGGATGGTAATTCCTTAAATTCTTATGGTCAAGTGTCGGTTTCAACAGAGGCTTTACATTGTCAGTTTCGAAAAATGTTGAGAATTCCCCGGATGATAGAGAAGTTTTGATAACATTTGTTAGTGAAGGAAATATTAAATCTAAGCATTCAAGCAGCAGTGCTGTCGAATCGGATCGAGTTCATATAACTTTGGGGCTTTCTTCATCACAAGTGAATGTACCAAATCCATAGAGACAGCTTCGAATACTGTTAAAGGTTGCCGTTGATACTCTGTATCACTAATGTAAGGTGACCATAAGTTATGTTGAAAAGCTGATCTAATGGATTGTAGTTTGTCATTGGAGAAATTTGCAAACAGGCCAGGAAGGTCGACCAGAGAGAAGGTCGTCGAAAGTGGTGTATATATTTCCTTGACATTGGCCCAGTTGTAATCTCGAAGGGCTCTATAGAGCTGGAACTTTCGGTGATTGTATCACTCTAGTAGGCTTAGTGAAGTATGCGACATTCTTCTGAGCAGCTTCATAGGTCTGCCTATGAATAGTGAGGTTTGTGGAAAGCCAAATCCTCTCAGCCTTATGGCGTTCTCTTTTAGGAGTGCGAGGCTGGTCCCTAACACTACAATACTATACAGAACACTTTAATTGATCCTCTGCACTTAGTTACTGGGGCAAGTTTGTGAGTCGATAAACGCAAGCACTTAACAAGTTGTACTGCTTTACGAGGTAACTATTTTTTTAGGCTTGCTATTTTGTCATGCATTATTTGAGTTATATTTCTCATACGGGGGTTTCTTTTAATAGCAAATATATGGATGGGTAAAGACTGATACATTTAAATGGCATATGATGCAGAAGTGATCCGGTGCAAGTTCGTGAGACAACAATCAAGACTATACAATATTATTATCGGGTCAATGAAGAATCCAGAATAAAATATGGCCAAAGGGACATATTTGTCTAAACTGGTGTAGCATAAAACAAATGTTTCAAACTACAAAAGGAAAATAAAACAAACAAAAGAAGTGTCATAAATGGTCTTATAACTTTGCACGTTTAAGATAAAGAACAATAACCCTTTAAAAAATAAAGCCAAAATGCGTTAGTAAACACATTTGTACCAAAGCTGATTGCGTACCGAACTCGCAATAATAGGTTTTGTCCAATTTCGCTTTGGCATTAACTGGGAATGTGCAATGCAAGGATCTAAAATCGATCGGCTAAATAGAGTATCAATAATGGAGATGAAGATACGGATATGTATAAGATAAACATAGAATTTTCACGGCAATTAGCATCAGGATATGTTGAATGGTTCCTAAGCTATGCAGTTACAAGTAACTGCTCTTGTAAAGGTGCAGTGTTTTTTGGTTGTTACTTCTCCCAGAAATGGCTGTTACTTTCTTAATATTAAAGAAGAAAAGTCAATACTCTTTTCAAGGCACAAATTCATGTAGAGGGGAGTTCATATTTAAAACGCAAATGCTTTTGCATTCGGTAGTTCACTTACAAAATGGCATATATATATATATATATATATATATATATATATATATATATATATATATATATATATATATTTATTTATTTATTTATATACTCTTTCTTGAGATTCTCAGTATACATGCATTGTATGTACATGCGTAGCTACGTATTTTTGTGCGCAAATTCGAATGTTAGAACGTACGTTTGTACACATGTATGTTGCTATTATACATATATGTATGCATGCATCTACATTTGTCCTTGTCAGTCTGTAGTTTTGCTGAACTCTTAATAAATTCATCTAGCAATGCAGCCATCTATTGAACTACAGCATGAAAGTGCATTTTAAATCTGAACTTCTTAATACTTTTACAAATGTCATGAGGCAGATACGTTTGTCCATAAAAACTTCCAGTAAAAAGTGCGTCCTCTTTTATTTTCGAAAATACTGAACTCCAGAACAATTTCGCTTAATAATGCTCCACCACGACTCCATCCTTTGATTGCATTGAGTTTTTCTAAAGGTGAAACTATCCTCCCCAAATAGGAATACTTCCATAGCACCTAGGTCTTCGCTTATCCTCAATGGGCAGCCTTGTCTTGACTTAATATTGCTTTCGAATAATATCCAGCGATAATGTGTGGGTCCCTGCTATTACGAAAGACTTTCATCCAAAGAATCTGTCTTTAAAACACATCAGTACATGCATCAATAAGTAGCCCAAATGGTTTTAGTTTATTTTAGGAGTCTATGTGCTAAGCATAATTTCGACCTTTGTAATGATACAGGCGTCAAATGAGACGTCATCGCTTCCACCGTGCAAAACCAGCAGAATCAAGATATTTTATCAATAACCTCAATCACTCAGGGAATAACATGCCCATGATGAATGCATTTGAAGTTCATCAAAACAGTCTTTCAAATTGCCGAAACAGATAAATTTGTTTTGAATGAAACCTACTACATCCAAGATATGAGACAAATTCAAACGTCGATACAAAGTTTCTTCCACAATAATCTATTAAGAGTTTTCTTGCTAATGATGACGCCATGGACAAAAGCTAGAAAGCTAATAATTCCATCATAACTTCATCCGAATCGATGATACAATGCAACTAACTTGTCTTCAGACATTTAAAATATCTTCTTATGTACAATGTCTCTAAAACCCGTCGATAACCAATTAATACATGATCTAACAGATTTAAAATGTTGCAGATACTATCTCGTTTAAACAAGATATTATTTCGCTTAACAAAATATAAAAAATAATTGGTGGCACTATCCAGCCGCCGTATACTTATACTTTGTGACGACTTGCTTTTCCAACACGAGAATTGGACATAATCACGAGACAGAACATAGACATGAACAATCTAAAGAGTAAATTGTTGCTTTTGATCCACTGGATATTATATAGGAGTCCAACATGGTAAAAGTTTACAAAGGAGACTATTCCCAACAGTTTTGAATGTGCGTGAGAATGGCATTCCTTTGCAATTGTAGAGGACATGCAATAGACCATCTCTCTATGGCTACAAGAGGACCTGCCATAATCTGCCTTGGCAATCATTTCTAACTACAATAGGAGCTGCTATAGTCCGACTTGAGAATGTTACTGATTTCTTCTATGTTAGAGTCCGCCTTGAGAAAATTACTGATCTCTTTCTAACTATAAGAGGCCACGCTATAGTCCGCATTGAGAAAGTCCATTATCTCTTTCTAAATATAAGATGACAAACTACAGTCCGCCTTGAGAACGTTATTCATGTTACGAGTCTATGCACTTAATATAAGTAAAAGAAAAGAGTGAATACAACAAGCTTTGTAAAATTTACCAAATAATTTATTTCCCTAGAATACAAAGTGAAAAATGAGAAAACGAACTTCCGGTTTTACGAATTAAATCCAAAATAATACTAGAATTAAAAATAGAAGTCCTAGTAATAACAAGTCCTTAATGAAACTGAGTTCGAGTCCCGATGACATCCAAAATTGAAGGCGATGATGCCTGTAATATCCTACTAAGTGCAAATGTGACAACAGTCTCTTGTTGAATCACAGAAAATATTATTCCAGTTTTGAATTCAATATAAATTCCAATTAATGTTTTCATCCAAGAATTTTGTCAGAACACTTTGTATTTCCAGGGAAAAGAATCGCTTGAATTCAGTAATTTGAAGAAAATAAAATTCAACCCAAACTGGTCACAACATAATACAACTTAACATGTCAAGTGTTTTAAGCCCAACTGACAAACCTTTATCAAAACATCAGTTATAAGACTAATTAAGACGCAAAACTAATTCCCAGATGAGGGTAAAAGGTTCATTCTTCTGGAAGAAATAGAAGTTTGTTACCAACTGACATATACTAAAAATCACGTAGTCCAGGTATGACCTTGACTCAACTTAATGATTCTTACTGAGAAAGATAAAAAAAATTAAAAAGTTGTTTACCAAAACTGTCGCTGATTTTGGAACAAGGTCAGCAACTATATATAATGTTTCTACTATTAGTTGTTTATATCAGTGAAATAAAAAATATAAAAAATCAGTCAGGTCAAACAGAAATGAACTCAATTCTGGATAAGGTCGAGTCCAGTAAACAATGTTACATTACAATAGCATGTAATGGAATAAAAAAAATTAAACTAACAGACAAACAACTAAATTAAATATACATAACACTCTCTGATCTCTCTCTAAATGTAAGAGGCCATGCTATAATCCGCATTGAGAAAGTCCTTGATCTCTTTCTAAATATAAGATGAAAAGCTACAGTCCACCTTCAGAATGTTTTTGATCTCTTCTTAACTATAAGAGAATATACTGTATACCGCCTTGGGACTGCTACCGATCTTGTTCGAACTGTAAGAGGAGATAATGAAGTCCGCCTTGAAAAGAACATTCTGAATAAAGCTATTGCAGAGTATAAAGGGTCTTTAATATGAGCACTCAAAGCATGATAAGATAGTTGCAAATGGAAAATAACATGCATGATCTTGTACGTTACCAAATGCCGTTTTGAGACTAGCTATAACTTTCTTTTCCTAAAATGTTGTCCAGTCCAGAGCACAATGGTTCATGCAAATATCAAAACTTGAAAGTACAAAATTAAATAATTTAACATTTTAGATACTTAAATAAATTTGTTTTACCCCTTGTAAAAGGGAAAAGCATGACTACAGTTGTGAATAAAATAAATTTTCACTCCAGTTGTCTTTGCACTAAATATTCCTTAATTAGTGTGCACAAACATCCATAGAAATGGACACAATAAATAATTCACCACAGTTGGATAAAACAATAAATGGTTCATACTGCTCAAGAGAGTTGTTGTCAAGGACTTTAAAGTTATCATGAACTTGAACCATTTCAACGAATATTTGTTCTGAATTTAACATTATTCATGTTATATCGTTTTTCTTTTCATAAATATGCACAATTAGAAGAAAACATAAGTAATTAGCACGCAAGTTAAGCAAAGGTACTCTACTGCATCTGGAATCTAGCCACATCATGTGTCATTTGATCCATCTAATATTATACCGTTGTGTTTATTTATTATTTTTTGGAAATATGTAAATAACAATAGTTCTGAATTTCATTCAATTGTAATGACTTTCATTTCCTAAGATAAATGCATGGAGTGTTACACTTTCAAGGTTACAGCCATCTTTGCAACATTTCAAGGTATTCCCACAAATTGAAGGATCAATGTATAGACTTGATACGCAAATATGATCAAGGAATGATTCTATCACCGAGAGTATCAAAGTACAGGATTTATACACAAATATAAATCATTGATGATTGTGTTACCAAGGGCGATCAGAATTGACAATTTGTGCAAAAATTCCAATAATAATTTTCATCCACTTGTAGGATGCATGTATTACTGATTTCCACTCCTATAGCGATATCGAATTAACAGTTTCACACATTGCAATATTGAATGATAATGATCAAAGAATATAAAAAGATAACTCGTGTCGTCCAGTTGACGATCAAGACGTATATCCGGTTCCACAGCTCTCGTCGAATGGCCAAGGAGCCACCAAGGATGGCCGGACCATTCCAGTCCTCAGAATGAGCTCTCAAGACCTTATTCCCTTCATATCCGTTGTGGTCTAAATTTTGGACCCTCACTACGAGTAAACCAATGACGTCCTCCGACCCGACGTCACCATCGACAACCGCTCACGGGCTTCACAAAACTCAACAGAGTTCTACAAATCCCTTCGAGAAACAAGAGCTAAATATACAATGACTGAGCCGTGTAGTACACGAGGCAAGATGAAATGCGAATACAATAATATACATTTTGCAGCCGCGCACATGAATTTTTTTTTTTTACATATTAATTCATTTCATCAGAACTATTGTACAGAGATTATTGTTATCATAACCACGTTTGTACACTAATCCGTGTCCGACAAGAATAATTGCACTGAATTATAAGAAATGGAATATTACTCATCATTCAATGCATGCAAAATATAACTTAATTCGATTTCTCTGTTCAGGTATAAAATGACTAAACAGAAACAGATTGTACTCTGTATGATAGAATGGATTTCGGAGACGTATTCTATCTGCAATATTTTGCAAAAAGTTTGAAATATCCAGAATATAAAACATTTCTATCACATACAACGGACAGCGAGAAAGAATGCAGTTTTATGTTTCATCTCCCGCTACATCTGAGGATCGCTGCTGTAAAGGTTAGGAATTTTTTAATGTGCAGGTATTTTTCAACATACAATACCTCGATTGGTATGGCCGAGACCGCTGTAAGATATTTTACCTTGCAGGCTTTATGCTTTATTCTCGAAGCCATCCTTAAAGGTTATTGGTATACGTATTTCCCAGTCAATGCCTGGTCTGGATGGGCAGAGCCCGCTATAAGTCATTTTGCGTTATAGGCTTTATGTTGGTCCGAAAAGTGGACAGTTTCGTAAAAAAACACAGGTTGTGCTGGAATAAAACATCATCAGTTTGCTCTATAAGTACCCTGCTTTTGTTTGAAGATCTACAGCGTAAGAGAGGTAGTCGGATTTCTCATTGCAAGTACTTTGCACGAGTAGCAAACCATTGTCTTGAAATTGGTAAAGAAGAAAATAAACCCTCTGGTTATGCTGTACGCGGTAACGAAACCCGATATACAAAGCATTGGTATTAAGTACACATAATTCCCGTGAGAGACAAATGTATGTATGTATGTACTTATATATATATATATATATATATATATATATATATATATATATATATATATATATATATATATATATATATATATATATATATATATATATATATATATATATATATATATATATATATCATGCCAATTTCTTTAATATTGATAACATTGTTCACTCAGCCCTCCAATTCAGATCTTACATATCGAGGTGGCAACCACAAGAAACTCATTAAGCCTACATATATCGATTTAACAGACTGGTTCTAGAGCTTGCGTGGTTGTTCGGCCAGTGCCATGGATCACGTTTAAGTTTTCATTTAGTTATATCAGGTTCAAAATGCAGAACACTATACTCCGTACATAAGATAAGACCATCACGAAAGATAAGTCTACTCTCTGTTATACTGTTGATGTATGCAAACACCGACACGAATTTCTGTTCAAGGTATGTGATTAAAGATTTCCTTGTTCAAAGATAATCCAATGTTCTCTCTCTCTCTCTCTCTCTCTCTCTCTCTCTCTCTCTGAAGGTTTATATACACTGGCAATAATTAACACCTATTTGCATATTTATGGCAAATGTTACTGCATTGATGTGATATCTAAGTCTGAGCATTTTTGTTTGTTCATACCTTCATTTTCTTAAACTCAAAGCTTCATAAAGAAATAAAACACAATTCGTCTATGCCAGGGGTCAGCAACCTACGGCACGCGTGCCATAGGCTGTTTTGTGTGGCACGCGAAGGGCAATCACAAGTCCCAATTTTAACAGTGTTGCTATCTTACTGGTGGCACGCGCTAGTTTATTTTGTAATTAATCAGGAAAAAGTGGCACGCCACGTAAAATAGGTTGCCGACCCCTTGTCTATGCTATAAAACAGAATATTAGTCTAAAGTTGCTTGTGTTACCTATCGTTAAATTTTGCATGATCCACGAAAGCTGCAAAGTCAAAACGTTTATCTCTAGAACATACAAGCAAACAAAGCATGCTGAATACCGGACAAATAACTTGGAGTTTTCTTCGTCAGTTACACCCAGCTGGTAACCTTTTACCTAGAAGGTACGGCAGTTGCAGATCATCGTGTGCGCTAAATAACGTATTATGTAGGCTTTATGGAAAGTTATCCGTCAGGATACTCCAGAAAGAGTTTCTGAAACTCCACATATAAGGATATGCAGCACAAATTTAATCAAGCCTGTATAAACATTCGCACATTGAATTCACATATCGAGCTTTTTTGGAGGAACAGCAGCCAAAAGTCTACTCATAATATATAAATTCTTTACTGTCTTGTTTTATTTTAGCCGACTGCCATAGTAAGGCAGGTATCAAGAATTAGTGTATCGACGAAAATCTGTAAAAATCTGATTCGTTAGACCTTCGAACTCTCCAGAAGCTATTTTCAAACCCAGCAGTTATCGACGTTACAATTTCTTTTTCATTGATATTTATCTGACATTTTGGAATTCTGCAAATAATAAATTGGATTATGAAGCAAATAAAACTTCTTTAACGTAACTTATAGTTGCGAGTAACTCATACTTGCATCAGCTCACAATGAAGTGCAATAACACAAAGTAAAACATTCGATTCGTATGTACATCACTATATGCATCAAACATAATCTATGAAATAACAGTATTTTCTTCTAGCATTCCAAGAGCAATGTCTGAATGTGCTGAGAAGCCTTGTAAATGTTTGGCAAAATACCTCAGAGTTTTATCTAATGAAGTAAGATCACTTTGTGCAATAATACACCATAGTTCTCTACCATTAAACGTTGAAGGAAACATTATCTTTTTGGTTACATCTGCAGACACGCATTTTAACCATTCCCTTTAAATGCCAATGCTAAACATACCATGAAAAAAATTATTCCGTTTCTTGCATGCATCAGTTACTGCTTCATTTGACGTAAGCTTTGAATTAATACTGTGCCCCAAATGTATTGCAGAAACAGCAACCAGTAAACAAGAATACCCAAGATAACGTTATTCTTATTTGTGGACCAAAATTCACAACATATGACTTTGTAAAAGTAAGCTCACATCGCCACTTGTTACTGTAGGTGTACGCGATGTCTCTCAGCTTTTGCAGATTGGTAGGATAAGTAGCCATTAGTGCAATGTCATCAGCTAGTGTTCGATGTCCAACACCTTTTGACGCAATCTTTGTTCCAAATCTTCTTTTCTCTATTTGGAGCATCAAGTCATTTATAAACAGAGTGTACATCAAAGTTGACGAAACGCTCCTTGTCTCATGCCTTGGTCAATTGGAAATCAGTTTAAATAATACCCATCGACAAGGATTTTGCTCTTTAAATTTATGTACATATTTAAAAATATCATATGTAATTCCCAACGTGAATAATTTAATAAGTAAACCCTTTGTGCCAAAAGGAACCAGATGCTTTTTTGTATCAAGAAAAGCAATAAAACACGTGAATCAATGTTTAATGTATATTTTAGTGACTGAGGCAGAGAAAAACTCAATGTTGTGCACCCTAAACCATTTTCGCAACCATGTTGCTTTGCACGTATTTTATTAGAATTAATATCTTTGAGCCAAGTTACCAGACGTTCGTGAATAACTTTCTCAACAGGTATTACGTTATAGACCTTTGACTTTGGAGGAGTTCTTTGATTTTCTGTTACCTTTCGTACAATAGTTTTATAGTACTTTAAGGAGTATTTCTAATCGATATTGTCTTGTTCCTCCTGCGAAAACAACTCATGTTAAATTTTACCTTAACCCTTTTATTTTCAAGCCTCCACCCACTGAGCTGAGTATAGCTTTTCGATCGTACTATTACATCAAACCTCATAGGTCAAGTGAAACACTGGCCTTTCTCCTTTCAGTTACGAGCCTAATAGTGTTTCGTAAGAGACTTAGAATATCGATGCATTGTACTCGATGTCGTAACGAGACGATAACGGCACTTTTCCTTTTCGCCATGCAAGCAAACTGTTCTTTTTTAAAGATTTACACACACACGCAGGCACCTATATGTATGTATGTATGTATGTATGTACGTACGTATGTATGTATGTGTGAAACTGGCCAGTGTCCTCCTCACCCGCAGCTACCATAGTGCCGACTGTGACAGGACCACTCCCTCGTGGCCAGCAAGGTACGAATAATCCCCAAGAAGCTGCACCATGCCAAGAAGAAGGGTCGCCCACGCATCAACACTTGCCGTGCAAGCAACCCAGAGAAGACACAGCAGTTCATCAGCAAGCTGCAGAAGGCTCTCACCAAAAAGATACCTGATGACACCATCGATTTCAAGTGGTCCCACCTCCGAGAGGCTGTGTACAATTCAGCCATTACTGCCTACGGGAAGAAGGAGCGCAAAAATACCGACTGGTATGAGGACAACTGGGAGGAGATGGAGCCCGTGACCGAGGCGAAGAGGAAAGCCCTCCTGGCTTACAAGGCTGCGCCTAGCCCTAGTACACTGCAAGCCCTCAGGACTGCCAGGAACAACGCCAAGCGGACTGCCCGCCACTGCGCCAACACCTACTGGCTGAACCTTTGCACCAGTATACATAAAGCTGCCGACACCGAGGATGCAAGAAGCATGTACGAGGGTATCAAGAAGGCGACAGGCGCCCCCCCCCGCACCTCCAAGACCGCCCCCCTCAAGTCCAAGACGGGCAAAGTCATCACAGACCAGGGAAACAACTGCAGCGCTGGGTTGAGCACTATCTGGAGCTGTAGGCAACCCAAAACGTCGCCATCCCAGACCTCTGCCAGTCATGGAGGAACTAGACACACCGCCCACCCTGGAAGAGCTCGGAAAAGCTATCGACTGTCTTGCTTGTGGGAAGGCCACTGGGAGCGACGGCATCTCACCTGAAGTCCAGCAGTACTCCAGCCCTTCCATGAACTCCTCTGCCTCTGCTGGGAACAGGGACACATCCCCCAGGATATGCGAGACGCCAACATCATCACTTTGTACAAGAACAAAGGAGACCGTAGCGACTGCAACAACTACCGGGGCATCTCCCTCCTCAGCATCGTCGGAAAGGCTTTCGCCCGTGTCGCCCTGGTGCGCTTGCAGACACTAGCCTCCCGCGTCTACCCAGACACTCTTTGCCATCTTCTTCTCCATGCTCCTCCAATACGCCTTCAAGGACTGCAGTGAAGGAGTGTACATCCACACCAGGGCTAACAGCAAGCTGTTCAACATCGCTTGTCTCCGTGCTAAGACTAAAGTCACAGAGGTTCTCATCCGTGAATTGCTCTTCGCAGACGATGCAGCCTTAACATCACACACAGAATATAGATCTCAACAGCTGGTATGTTGTCTGTCTCACGCCTGCAAGGAGTTTGGACTGACCATCAGTCTGAAGAAGACTAACTTCATGGCGCAGGATGCAGACTCCCCTCCCGCCATCGCCATCGATGGGTACAACCTCGAAGTTGTTGAGAACTACACATACCTTGGGTCCACCATCTCCAGCTCGCTCTCCATTGATGCTGAGGTGAACGGCAGTATTACCAAGGCATCAGCAGTTATGGCCAGACTGAACAAGAGGGTCTGGAACAAACCCCAACCTCACTGAGAAGACCAAACTGCGCGTTTTCCAGGCTTGCGTTCTCAGCACACTCCTCTACAGAAGCGAGGCATGGACCACCTACGCCAGCCAGGAAAGGAAACAACAGCTTCCACCTGAGATGCCTGCAGCGCATTCTGCGCATCCAGTGGCAGGAAATTACACAACTCAGAGGTTCTGGAACGCGCCAGCATGAACAGCATGTTCTCCATTCTCAGTGAGAGGCGCCTTCGCTGGCTTGGCAACGTTAAGAGAATGGACCCAGACCTGCTATACGGCGAGCTAGCAGAAGGCGCACGACTGACTGGACGGCCACGTCTGCGTTACAAAGATGTCTGCAAGAAAGACATGAAGACGGCCAACATCAACGTCAACGACTGGGAGAGCTGTGCTGACGAACGCTCCACCTGGAGCCTTGTTGTCGGACAAGGCGTTCAGAAAGCCGAGGAAGCGAGAAACACAAACCTCGCTACAAAGAGAGCCAGGAGGAAGGCAAAACAACAACAGCCTAAACAAGCATCAACGTTCACCTGCAGCAAGTGCAACAGAGACTCTCACTGTAGGGTCGGACTCCTCAGCCACTCGCGTAGGTGCAAATAAGACACCAAACCGGAAGCTACACCATCGTCTCCCGAAGACGGACGGATGCCAACTCGATATATATATATATATATATATATATATATATGGCAGTATATATATGGCATATATATATATATATATATGAAAGGAGTAGTGATATAATAATAATAATAGAAATAATAATAATAATAATAATAATAATAATAATAATAATAATAACGTTTTACAGAAACCTGTGTTGTGACACAATGCTGATGGACATCTGCTTTCTGATTACAGTCAGTCTGTGGTTTTCACCATATTCATGTAAGTACACTATAGATTTGGATTGAACACGAGTTCCTGAAAACTATTTTAAAGAAGATCGCGCCAAGGCTGATCACAGTGGCAAGCTAGCGACAAATACCTGTAATACAGTTGCCGGAGAGTCTATCACAATCTTTATTAAGTGTTCCTACTGAACTGCTGCTACATGTGTACATACTCTTAAAATCTGTTCTTTTAGTTATTTATTTATTGTTATATTTACACAAGCCAAGTCTGTCTTCGGACACATGACTATGCAATGAGTGGTCGTTACTTTAACTAGTTCTGAAACATGCTGCAAAGTTTGAGAGCGCTGTCGGAGTGGTTTAAACGAGGTATCAAACTCTAGACCGATCGATGGCATTGTGATAGACAATCGAAGTCGCTAGTTATTTTCTGAATCATCCGTTTTCATCGTAAATCTACGAAAATAAATATATCAAAACCTTTAGATAAACAATTACTAAACTATTGAAAATGGCAATCTGTTTCGCCCGTATCGAAATTAACCTTCTTTCTTGACCTAAATCCCATCTGACGAATGTTGACACTCTGCTGATAATCAAAAGCACGCGTTTTCGGACATCTTTGTCTCCTAATTTGTGAGTTATTTTGAATTTGTGAGAAACAAGTCCTACCGCTTTGCCCAACCACAAGGGATGTTGCCAAACTTTAAAACAGTTGTGTGTAACTACAGACCATGGAGGGTTTCTACCTTGAACGATATTGGAGAAGATTTATAGGTTACTGCATTTGTATGGGAAATTATGAACTCGTTTTGTCGGATGGCAAGGTCATGCAGTATTTCCATCCGAAAATCTTGTTCATATTTTCCCATGCAAATGCAGTAATCTTTTTATTATATGCTCATTTGCTTATTCTACGTAGGGCTTAATTATATAAACAAAAATACACTACAAGAAACAAAGTAACTGAATGTATACCGTATTCTAAACTAAATACACAAGCGCCGATTCACAACAACAACATTATTAATGCGCACATAACTCCACCCAGATGAATTTGCACTTAGTCGCGCGCTAGACATCACTTTGGAAAGAAAATGACGTTTTGGTCTACTTAAAATTGAAATTTGGAGCCATATTGTGAATGAAGGCGCATTGCAACTACTTTTTCATTTGATCTGGAATGAATAGATTTTGGTGTTTTTGTCGATTCTACGACATTTCGTGATTATGGACTGGATTTATCTGTGCCAATTCTACATGAAGTACATCGCATTTCAACAGCGAGTGAGCAGCGTGTTGACATCTGCAAGTGTGTTCTGTTCTGTCATTGAATGCTTGGAATCATAATGTGGGGAAAATATGAAGTCTTTCAATTGCAATTATCAAAAAGACGCTGTGGAATATAAGGTTTTTTTCATTTTGAGTGCAGTAAGGAGGATGTAATTTCACTTGGAATATGGTCGAAATTGCAGTACAATTTCGAAATGTGTAATCGAGCTGGAGAACTCATGACATTGCTAATGTAATTCGGATTTGCAGAACTAAGAAAGTACATATTGAGGAAATTTTTGCCATTCTTATTAACAGCTAAAGAAGACCGTTTATGCCTTGTCACTTGCATGTTATTTGTAGGGACCCAGCAATTTTATGAAATCTGGCTTCTATCGCCAGGCTGAATCCGAAACATTGTATCAAAAAAGTTAACGCGGAATGTGGCAATGCAGCTGGCATGTGGCAGTCCGCGAAGCATCCGCTTTGGTTGATTCAGAAACAAATTTAATCAACCAAAACTTAAAGCGTCTACTACGTGAGTGTACATGATTTGTTTACACAATTGAGTGTAGTATGAAGTGAACGTGAGTGAAATATCGTAAAATATTGCACGATTCTGACAATGTAAGCTTAACAGGGACTAAAATGAGCATATAATAACCATGATTACTCACGTGCACACTTACTCATATACACAAGTCTTGACAATCAGAATAGCATAATGGCCAAACTATCTTTCGGAAACAAGTACAACATATTGTTATGTGTATCAATATTGTCTTTTACTTTTGGTGCATCGCTGTAGAATGTATATGAACTATAAATAGATGTTGCCAAGTTTTAAAATCAATCATAACAATAAACCTGTTTACAATTTTGGGTTAATTTCCATTGGATGATTGAGTCAGGTGTGAGAATAGGCAATTAATTCATTCCAATTTTCATATGTTCTTGTGTTATTATCAGTCTGGAGATGCATTTAATGTTGTGTTGAAATGTAATTTAAAAGGTATCATTGGCTGGCTTATTAAAATTACAAAGTGCTCATTGACTTTGGAAAAAAATAACATTTCAGGACTTCTGTGAATTGATTCAAAGGAGTTTTGGACAGGGCCATTTTGATACATCATGACAGTTTACACTTTAGTACATTTAAGTTTACTGGTACGTCAGCACATTCAGGACCTGGAATTCATTCAGAACACTCCATTCTTTTATATATGCTTAGATCTTTTAGAAGTATTTTGGATTGAATTCATAATATTGTAAGTTACTCTTAAAATTTGTTTTGACTTTGAGAATTAAATTGTTTATTAAGATTTACAGAATATGCTGGTTTTGATTCGTCCCTTTACTTACTAAAGGACCAAATAGTCATATCAATATCTTTATTTGAGCAGTTAATAATATTCGTATGTGATCCTTTATATTTTTTTCAGCACATGCTCAAGATAATGGAGTGCAGCCGATCGCATTCACCTTTGGTCAAAATGCCCATATTCATGTCACAAATGGGACAACTATACAGTTCAATAAGGTGAAAACCATGAAATGTGATCAAAGAAAACATGAATTCTTTTGATTATGTTATTCATTTTTTTTTTCTTGGGATTATTTTAAAGGTCATTTGCTTGTTGTATTAGGAATTATGATAAAAGAGTTGCATAACATTTTGCCTTTTAAACGAATTCAAAAACTTATAGCTGAGCATATGTAGATTGAAACTGACTTGATATTTGAGCTATCGCTAATGAGAAATGTGTTGCAAATCGTTTCAATGTTGTATATTCGAGGTTGACTCCTGTGGAGCATTTTGTTTAGTTTCTCCACCCGTAAGAAAGAGAAGGCCTGTACTATGATTGTTCCGCATCCGTCCTGCGTTATCCGTCGTGCGTCATCCGTCGTCCATTGTCTGA
Source organism: Megalonaias nervosa (assembly GCA_016617855.1). Classification (NCBI taxonomy): domain Eukaryota; kingdom Metazoa; phylum Mollusca; class Bivalvia; order Unionida; family Unionidae; genus Megalonaias; species Megalonaias nervosa. The sequence continues at coordinate 35,234 of JAECUM010003918.1, read as the reverse complement.
CCGTAAACAGTTGCTATTTTCTGACCAATTTCATCCAACTTTGACAGAAATGTTTGCAACATCAATACATATTAAACATTTGCCAAAGATAATGGTCCTCTGTCAAACACAGTCATCTTGACCAAAAATTTAAAGATCCTCCATAAACTTCTTCCTAAACACTGATGGACACATGTTGGTCATTAACCAGTTCGCTACATTAAAGCGTTTAAAACTGATGCAGTTGAGACCAATCTACCATGAAGTATGACCATTGTTCGTAAGAACAGAAAAAAAAATATGCCATATGTTGACTTTTTACAAACAGCTGTTCACACACTTTTGCCAAATGAGAACAAATATATCGTTGTTTCACGATCTTTCAACTTTCGAGTAGAACTGAAAAACCAATCAACTGGTTGCAAATAAATCAAGCTTTTATTTTAGTCGAGAACGGGGCCCTGTATAAAACTAATTCAAGAACAATTTATGAGTTTTGTAAAGAGAAGCGTGCTGAGAAATAACATTGAAACAATTACTTTCAAGTTTTCATCGCGTAATCGTGTTTTGTTGTCATTTATGTAGTGTTACGTGTCTAGGCTCGTATAAAGTAACAAAGGAATGAGTGAAACCAACAAGCTGTGTAAAATTTAACAAATAATTTATTTCCCTAGAAAAACAGGGTAAAAATATGAAAAAGGACTTACGGTTTATGAATCTAATTCAAAATTAATCCTAGAATTAATGATATAAGTCCTGATAATAAAAAGTCCTAAGTGAATCACAGTTCGAATCCCGATGAAGTTCCAAGATGGAAGGCGATGACGTCTTCTATAACCTCTAATGTGTTGACGTGTCAACAGTTCTTTGTTGAATCACGAAGAATAACAATCCGGCTTTAGACTTCCGAATAATTTCCAATAAATGTCTTTGTCCAAGAATTCGAATGAGCACAAGTGTTTCCCAGGGAAAATAAATTATTAATTCCGAAAAATAGAAAAATTCAAATCAAACTGGCAACAACAAAAATACCGTTCAACTCCGAAGGTATTAATTACGACTGAGAAAGAAAATCAATATGAACTAAGTTGAAACCTAAGATGCAATTCAGACCCTCGTGATGGGTCACGTGATCACTTAGTCCGAGAGACGCAAAAAAGGCTACAAGTCTATTATCACGTAGGCCAGATATAACATTGACTGAAATCAGTGATTCTTTTACTGGGTATGAATTTCAAAAAAAATATTTTAAAAAAGTTGTTTACCAGAAAGTGAATCTAGGTCACCAATTGATACAATGTAAACAAGCTACTACTTGTTAATCGGGCTAAAAAGAACTGAACTTAATTTTCTGGAAAAAGTCAAATCCAGTGAACAAAGTTATCATTACAATAACATGTAATGGAATAAAATAAAAAATAAAAAACATTTAAAACTAACAAACAAGTAATTAAATTACATATACGTAACAATAGTGCATATTATTCTCTAAAATATGCTGTGCGTTTCATCGTCGAAGAATGAAAGATAGAAAAAAGCTGATTGCACAAGGTATTTTATGAAGTCTATGTGAACAAAAACACAAAATTGTTGAACAGTAATTGTATTGTATTGTATCGAGTATTTCTCTTATGCAGATCATTACTGTTATGGGCCAGGCAGCGGATTTGCAGACCTCTGGTGTTTTCACCAGTCCAACCGAAGGAATTTATAAGTTTCAAGTTTACTCACTGACCCATAGTGACACCAGAATTTGGTTGGAGCTCTATAGGAATCAAGATCTAGTCGCCTCCCTCTACGGCCATACGCCTAATGATTATGCTGATGCAGGCAACGCTGTAATACTGCACCTAAACAATGGAGATGTAGTTTCTGTGAAATCACATGACCAGTATGAGGTCACGCTATACGGGACCCCAAATGAGATCTACACCACGTTTTCGGGAGTTCGACTTGTGTCCAGTGCAGAAACAGGTTGGTCGAGACTAATCTTGGTTCTAAAGATTTCTACAAATAGTCTGAAGGCATATTTGGCGAAGATGTTGGTCTGAGATATCGGATTTGTGTATTTTACGACATTGCCGTGTAATAAGCAGGCGTCGTCAATTTGTACATTCAAAATGACATTTCTAATGCGGTTTCTTTAGATGGATTCGTTATATTTGTTCTTGCGCAAGTCATAATGTACATAACATATCTCAACGTATCGGCTCAGGCCGGTGACACATTTTGATTCACCATCTACTGCCGGGAAAACGGCTAGCTCTGCAATTTTGTCGTCCCACAACTTGAATGCATATAATAATGCTATTTGAATGCATATAATAATGCTTTCTGAATGTATATAATAATCCTATTTGAATGCATATAATAATCCTATTTGAAGGCATATAATAATGCTATTTGAATGCGTATAATAATGCTATTTGAATGCGTTTAATAATGCTATTTGAATGCATATAATAATGCTATTTGAATGCATATAATAATACTATTTGAATGCATATAATAATGCTATTTGAATGCATATAATAATGCTGTTTGAATGCATATAATAATCCTATTTGAATGCATATAATAATGCTATTTGAATACGGAGACCTACAGCAATCACTGTAGACCTAAGATTTGGTTTTATTTTCAAACTTGTGTATTTGAAACACGACAACTTTTAGCACAATTTTCTCTGATAAGGTCAGAATATTAAATAAATTTCAGTTTCTAATAAACAAATCAATAAATAAATCAGAATATAGGAAACGGTAATAAAGACAGGCAGACAGACAGACAGACAAAAATTTGAGCTGGAACTAGTTTTCGCTTTGAATTCAATTTAATTTAGCAGTCTTTGGTTGTATGGTTTAATTTTCATGTGTCTGTTTCAACATCAGCAGTATCTACTATCATCTATTATTACTTTTCGTCCACAGTAAACGCTTATTACGATAGAGTTGCTTTTTCTACGACCTTGACCACACACATGATATTCAACCCCGGATCCACGATCTTGTATGACAAGATGTTACTGAACGAAGGCCAAGGATACAACAACGATACAGGAGTTTTCACCGCCCCTGTTCCTGGAATTTACATATTCCACTTCTTTTCTCTGGCGGAGAATAATGAACAAATTTGGCAGGAAATGTACCATAACAGCGACTACGTGTGCGCGATTTATGGTCTTACTGCCTCAGACTGGGCGGACACTGGAAATACCGCCATCTTGCACTTGAAGTCAGGTGATACGGTGCAAGTCAAATCCAGAGGAACAAGCAAGTTATATGGTTCACCGGATGAGATATATAGCTCTTTCTCTGGGGTCCTAATATCAGGAGAATCTTCGTTAGATCCGGGTATTTCTGATACATATTTTATAAAGCACACTAAAACTTCGTCTTTCCGCTCCCTTTTTTCAAAGATTGCCTCGTATTCTTATTAACATCAATACATCTTGTTATATAAGTTAAAATTGTGTAATTATAACTTAGTGACACATCCTTGTAACGCAAATAAATAATGTAAATCTGATCAACATCAAAATAATATTTTCTGCAGAATTCTGTTCAGAGATACTTTTTATTTCCTTTTAGACCAGTTGGCAGGACAAGTTGCCACAAATAGCATTGTATAACTGCTCACACTAAAAGTCATTCGATGAACCTTTCAATGGTTAGAGGTAATAATAGAAGAATATGCAACGCAAGGTTGCTTGGCACACTGGGAAGGTATATTTCTACCTTGTTTGCTTAATCGGGGTCTGTAATAAGAAGATAACGACTTAATATATTTACTATGTCATCTATCCTTTAGTTTGTTCTTTTTACTAAGGTTGTTTATTATTTCTTTTCTTATCTATAATTACTCTTTTTGTTTTATTTTCATAGGAAGTACAAGGATGATTGCATTCTCTGCTGGTCTTTCAAGCAGCACCACCGTGGCTGCAGAATCAAAGGTTGTTTTTGACAGAATCTTCATAGATATACAACATGCCTATGACCAACACACAGGGGAATTCACGGCTCCCACACAAGGGGTGTACGAGTTTAATGTACACGCGCTTGGACAGTCTGACCAATCAATTTGGCTTGAGCTTTACCATAACTACAAGTGAGTTTATAGTCTTCCTTATGGATAAAAAGAATATGGTGATTACGATTATGATGAAATTGGTTTATTATTGTATCCACATGTTTGTCTTTAATTTTGTCTACCTCACCTACATTCCACTCTTCAACCTGCCAGCTGCACAGTGAGTGGGCATGTAAATATTATTAGACAGTTTCTCGCATGAAGAGAGAGAGAGAGAGAGAGAGAGAGAGAGAGAGAGAGAGAGAGAGAGAGTTTCCATAATTTGAAAAGGGCCTTAACTTGCCTCGAAAGGGCACCAATACAAAATCCTATATGTCTATATATTCAAAAATGTGCATAATCCCCAATAGACGTGCGCAAGAATACAATGATGGCAAAATTTCCAGTGACAGGTATACACAAGTTTCATTCATGAGCTAGCATTTCGTTTCTCTACTTGAAAGACACGTCAGAGTGGTCCTTCTTTGGGCATGCTCTAATGCTTTATTGCATGAGGTCAGAAAGACATTAGATCTGTCCATACTTTCGTCACTATAAGATTGTACACATCAGTGATAATAATCATAATAATAATAATAATAATAATAATAATAATAATAATAATGAGATGGATGACAATTATAGCTGATGTCGATAACAATGATGCCGACGACGAAATCTATGACAATATGTATTCTAACACGAATACTACGGTGACGATTACGATAACAGAGACGTTGAAGACACGGAATATTACGATCATTACAATCAACACGGTGCCATTATTTGAAGCTTTAATAATAATAATAATAATAATAATAATAATAATGAGGACTTTGTATAGCTTCTAATCTTTAGAAGCTCTATGCGCTTTACAACATTAGACAAACATATATAATGATATGATTACAAAAAACAAACACCATGAAATTAGAAAACAGAAAACATGCTGAAAATATTTGAGGTTAGGAAACATTATTAGGTCTTTAAGACTGTTCATGCAGTCGAAATAGGTGAGTTTTAAGAGCTCTCTTGAATGAGATCACTGTGTCTTTATATCTAAGTTCAGTGGGCAATTCGTTCCACGTTGCTGGGCCTTGGTATGCAAAAGAACGTTGCCCATATGACTTCATTTTCATAGTGGGAATAATGAGAATACGATTGTAAGAAGAGGATCGTAAGTATCTTGCTGGTGTGTACACATGGGTGAGGTCGAATAGGTATTTTGGACTGGAGTCCGTCGGTGAAACGTAGCACAGAGAACACATTTTGTGTTTGATTCTGGATCGAATGGATAGCCAGTGTAGGGTACAGAGCAGGGGAGAGGTGTGCTCTGATCGTGGTACTCTAAGGATGATCCGAGCAGCTGTGTTTTGAGCTTTCTGAAGTTTCTGGAGTAGATATTGAGACGAACCAGACAGAATTGATTTACAATAGTCCAGTCTTGAAAGTACTAAGGAACACACAAGTGTTTTAGTGGCATCACCTGAAAGATAATTGTGAATGGAGCTGATGCGTCTCAGCTGAAGATATGCAGCGTTGCATAGGTTCATGACATGTTGGTGCAATGAGAGAGTACCACCTAGGCTTCGTATTGACTGTATGAATTTAATGTTGGTGTTGCTGATATTTATTGTTTGAGGTAAAGGATGTGAATGAGAAAGTTTTTGTGTTGTAATCAGAATGGTTTCAGTTTTATCATTATTTATCTACAGCTTGTTACATGTCATCCATGATTTCACATCGGAAATGCACCTCTCTACACCTTGGATGGTAGCATCAACTTCAGTTGGGTGGCTAGATTTGTATATTTGGGTGTCATCAGCGTGCAGTTGGTGAGACACTTGATGATGATCTATGACACTTGGTAGCGGCTGAATGTATAGAATGAATATGTGTCGCCAATTAATATCTTTGCAATAAACATTATTATTCTTCTTTGTTTCTGTTTCAGAAAAAGGAAATGGAACTAGATTAATTTCTTTTGTAACCATGCAACACGATCATCTTTCCTTTCCATTTTTAACCAAATTTAAGTAATCATATCATCTTGTTATTTTTGCCACTTGAATACTGCAATCGAATGCATTTTATTTCCTTTTATGTTGCCTCGTACATCTTATTATATATTTAAGTGTGAAATATTGGAACTTATTGGCGAAATAATATTTTTTCTTTTCTTTATGCACATATGTGAAAAGCATGTCCTTATATTTCACACGTGAAACTGTAAGAATTCCCATCATGCCTTACGATGTCTGATTGCGTGTCCTACAAAAATGTTGTACCCGCAATAACAAAAACGAGCACTTTGTGAGCTATATTATAATTAGAAACTGCCTTACATTTCAGACATAGTTATTGATGATGAAGAGATTTGACCTGACGCCTTTCTAGACTATCTGCAGTTATGTCCCCTTACTTCCTTGACAACATCGATTAACCCGCTTTAATGAATAGTTGAATCGGTCTTGATTTGTTTTCGGATAGATAAAATAATTTACAAAAGGACAAAAATGTAATTTACTGCGACAGATTAGGTCAACCCAATCCTACCGCTCTGTTAAGTCGCGTAAATTTATATGATCAGCCTATTTACCAAATGGGGCTTTTGGTGAGGATGTTGTGCCGAAGAGTGTCTGATCTATATTTCGATTCTGTAGAAAGTTTGGTATATACTAAAAAGAAAACTTTATTTCATCGTGTGACATCCAAAACGGTGTATTTTAACTCGTGGGTTAGCCACTCTTTGAAATACTACGTTTTTGTACCACACGATGAAATGTATCCGGTTTTAACGTAGGAAAAGAAAATATTTTCTTTATATATTTTCTCCATCTTTACAGATATGTCGTTTCATTGTACAGTCATACCCCAAGCCAGTATGGAGCCGCAGGTAATGCTGCCATTCTTCAACTTGACTCTGGTGACGTCGTCTACGTCAAAGCACATCATGATTCTTCACTGTACGGTGCTAATGACGAAGTATATTGCACGTTCTCTGGTTATCTCATTGCGCCTACATACACTGGACTACCAGTTATCGGGTGACCAGGCAGACGTTAACATTTTTGAGGTTGTGAAGAATGGTGATTTTGTATTTGTGTATTGATATTGTTAGAAAGGATAACATCGGTGATAATAACATGACTACTTCTGCTGCTTCTACCACCAGCATATACAAGCAAAATTTATAAACGTGTACGCTGTATATGTGTTTCATTTTCTCCATTTTTTTAAATACATTCTTTTTTTATTTTACACCCTCTTTGAATTAAAGTGTCCTACAGATAGTGTAAGATTCTCTTAATAAATATAATTTTATTTTATTTTAGGTTACCGTTTTCGCTAGATAGAAATGCGTATAGATAAACAGATTGTGATGGACATATATACAACATAAACAGAGAGGTTGAGAAAGAGAGAGAAATATATTAAGGCTTGAATATCGCCGTTACTTGCAAACATTCGTATATGCCAAGTCATCTGGATAATACTGAATCTTGAAAGATATTAGATATGGGTTCCATTCGATCCAGATGAAATCGACGTTTCATCGCATTATGAGCCATGTAATTTCTCCCTCCAACCGAGAAACCAGCCCATTTTTTACAAGTGTACGAATTAATCTGATGTTGATTGGCTACATCTGTGGGTCATCCGGTTTCAGTCGAAAACTGGAACACATGGTTTCATGACGTCACCGTTGCAAACATAAGAAACCAACACGACGCTTTGTCGAATACGGTAGGTTACTCTTATGTCATACGCTATTCTCATCATGAGTTGGATATGATGCAGTATTTGCATTACGAGTATTTTTTAAGGCATATTTGATATACGATATCTTTTGCAAGTCCGTGTCGTATGCTCGACAACTAATATGGAAATCGGCAACAGCTGGTTATGTCTACAGCAGTAAGATCGCTCTTTAAAATATTCAAGCGCCCCAGCTGATCGCCAATATTCGCCCGAGTTTTAATATTATCTAATGTACGTTTTGTTGTCTCAGATCCACTTAAAACAACCCTCTCGAATCAATTTGTTCGCCACGTGCAATAGTTATTGTAGCAGCTGGGGTGGGGTGGGGTGGGGTGGGTTCGTGGGTGAACCCTACAAGTTTTAGAGGGGTTATTTCGCGAAAATAAAGCTTCCTACGAAAAATGAGAAGGGAGTGATTCAAACAAATATTTTTCAGCAGCAATTTAGAGGTGGAGGGTGAACCCTACAAGTTTTGGAGCAAGTTATTTTTGTAAATAAGGCTTCCTACGAAAACGAAAATACGAGGTCACCGAGGTCTCTAACCGACCAAGATCTCTCTCTAATTGGGTTATTTGATCTTTGACGCTTGTACTTTTGTGTTCTCGTTTACCTACCAGTATGTAGTCACCTGTGTGTGTACCGCGAGCGGTCCCTTACCTGTATACATGGCCAACACCGAGTGCGTCTATTGGCTGATCAGGCCAAGTGCGGTGTTATGTGCGTCAAGAGGGGCGACAACTCCTGCAGCCTTAACGAGTATGTGTGATGTGTTGACGGCGAGTGAGCGGAGAGGGTTAACAAAAAATAGGTGACAGAGAGTATAGTGTCTCAAACAAATATTTTATCGAGACCTACACGATACCTCGATCGAGGATCATATAAACTTATCGTGATAAATCCGTGTGGGGTAGTTTGCGCGTGCGCGAAGAAGGTTCTAAATTTAATCATATTCATGTCACCTGAACACCAAGTCTGATGGATGTTTCTTAGTGTGTTGGTATCAACACCATTAAAGACAACCAGAAGACTGTAGTTATATCTGATCACTTTAGGTATTTGTGTATATCGCTGAGTAACATATATAATATCGGTGTTTTTGTGTCTGACTTGGGAAAATATCCGAGCTGGATTTGATTGTTTGTCCAGCATTACATCATCGTATACTACGAGATTATTAATACATCCATCGAGGTCATCTACAGATGGAACTTCATCAATATCGGTGATAAAATCAATAATATCATTACCGTCTTCATCCGACGACTTCGCTTCTTCATTAAAATCTTTAAGCACATCGCAGCAACGCTGATCATCTACAGGAAGTGTCACTAAATACAACCTATCCCACTTGAGCAATCTCATTATCAGATTAAGCAACAATTGCGTCGTACCATACCCAGAGGGACCTATGATAATTGCTCCGATAGAATTTGGTAGCGCTGGATGATGTTTGATTGGTTCTTGCTCCGTGTCGCTGAGAGATCAATGATATCCATGTTGTAGAAATATAATAAATAATATGAATTTACATTGTGTTTGATGCAGAGCACCCCCCCCCCACACACACAAGTGGATAAACAACAATAATAACAAAAAATAAAAAGCGTGCACTCACAGGCAAGTGTGTAAAATGTGGTACAAAAAATAGAGATTTATCTCCCACTTGACTAATGTCAATGGTGGTGATATCGCTGCTTCTCTGGGAAATTTACCAGGAGCTCCATGGGCTAAGTATCCTGGCGAAAAACAACTTACTAGATATAATTATTGTGGTCCTGGAACCTGACTTGACATCCGACTTGACGAACGAGACTAACCAAGATCTGAAGAGTATCCAATAAATGCGATTGATCAAGCGTGCAATGTTCATGATATCGCGTATAAAAATCCAGATCTGCAACAAAGACATATTGCAGACATGAAGTTGATTTATACTTTAAAGTCTGTAAAAAAAATAAATCTCTCAGAGAATCACTTGCTGTTTGGCTGGTAAGATCTGCAATGAAAGGTAAACTAGTGCTAGGGGCTGGTAATTAATCATTGATAACTATTATAATGAAATCGATTTGTTATAGCCCAAGAGGATATTGGAGGGGTAGAGCAGCGATTAGTAAACTTGCTGATGCAGCAAATGCCACACGTTATGTTGCTGCAAATTGGATAGCACGACAGGCAATCTACCACCACCTAAAAGAATTCAGTACAAATATTTTGATGTCAGCGCTCCCATTGAAGTTCATCAAGCAGATATTTTGTTTTCACCGCATGATACTATTAAAACTGGTAGACGTCAATCGCGTACATACACATACGCGTTGACTGTCGTTGACGTTGCAAGTAGATATAAAGAAGCAGAACCACTATCAACAAAGACAGCAACTGCAGTTGCATGTGCATTTGAACGAATTTATTAACGAGGGCTCTTACGATGGCCACAGCTGCTACAGGTTGATCCTGGCAAAGAATTTCTTGGTGCAGTAACATCTCTGATTTAACAACATAGAATCAAAATCAGACGAGGGTACGCCGCAATTCATCGCGATCAGGCAATCGTTCATCGATTTTATCGAACACTTGCTGAGTGATTGTTTGGATATCAATATGCGCAGGAAATATCCCTGAACAAAGTTCAGAAAGACATGAGATCTCGTGAATGGGTTGCAAGACTACCAAGTGTGATAGCTGCGTTAAATAATGAAATTACTAGTGGAACTTCTATGAAACCCATCAATGCGATCACAAAGAAACATATACCAATACAACGACGTGACACTTTCTCAAAACAAGCAGTACTAGGTAATGTGACTAAGATATTTATATGAACCTAGTGAACTTGAAGGGGGTAAACAAAGAGCGATTGACCTAGTCTGAAGTGTAACCAACATAAAATTTCCAGCGTGGTGAGATCCACGTGTAGACCTGCAATCTACAGACTACATTCAACTGCACGTCTACGTGGATTTGTACGTGATCAGTTACAAGTAATTCCTGAAAACACACAATTACCACCGCCTTCACTTCTGTGAAAGCAGGACACCAGCAAGCCTACATCGATTGCACTCAAGACAGGTCAACATCACGATTTCGCGTGTATGACCGAGACAACTATTAATTCTATTCACGATAAACTGTCATAGGTCATTAGAAGAATACTGCCACAACATTACTGTGTTGCAGCAGGCACAGTGATTTTTTTTTTGTTATTTCAGCGTCATGATAAATTTAACATCGAGATCAAAATCACGTTTACTTTTTTTGTCCAGCTAATTGTTTCCTTACCATATCAACGCCATTGCTAGCAGTGGTTCCTGGGTCATTGCGCAGTCTATGATAACCCTCCGTAGTTGAGACATTCTTCTAACACTTGACACCGCTAGATAAACTAAATTTGGTCATTCGATCCGATCATCGACAATCCAGATATCTGTATCGGAAATAGTTAATCCTTGTGACTAATGAATGGTTATAGCATATCCTAGAGTCCACGGAGATTTATCCATCGTTAACGCGCTCTTAACAGCACTCACAGGAACAACAACAATATCATTTAATACAAGTTTTTGTTTCTCATTAATTCCAGGAATCTCAACTTCGTTATTTTGTTTGCGTGTATCTGCTGGTCAGTAGCATAATGGCACAGGTAAATCTGAAAACTTTTCTTTATGTAACTGAAATAATTGCTGTTGAAGTGTATCACGAACTATCTTCCGACTGGCAACTATCAAATCAGCAGGCCTCCACAAATTCCAAAAATCACTCATCACAGTCTCTGGAGTTACTTCACGCATTATCTCACATTAAATCTAATCTGGCTGCAGTCTGGTAAACGTTTAAGACTCGTTCAGCGGTTCATCAATAGCTCTATGATCATCAATTATTTTCTGATAATAATCTACGAACTTTTTCAGTCATTCATGCGGAGATGATCCAACAAAGAGTGGTGGTTGACCATTATCGCCACAGATGATAACAGCAGTTTTTATCGTCAACAACCAATCAAGAAACATTTTAATACCTCCACAGATACTGTGCATATCTCATCCCAGATAATAATCTTAGGAATATATTTCTCACCCATTCGCTCAGGAGTCCATGTATCTCCTTTCCATCAAAAAAGAAGCTGTGATAAGTATGAGATTTAACTCCTCGTTCGCTCATTTCTCGGCAATCCGTTGGGCTTTGAGTTAGTACAACCATATAAAAATTCCGAAATAATTCAATCGCACGTGTTGTTTTACCAGAACCTCCGGGTCCATTGAGATTAACTGTTTTATGTCTGGCCACAGGATTGATGAGCCGTTGAAAGTTTTGACATCTGTTTATTTTTGTAATATGTTTCGTTAGATTCAACGTCGGTGGATTCAGAATAACTAAGAATTTTCTTCTAGTTTTATTCTCCATTCGCCCCATGATGCATCAGCTCCGATATGTAATTGTTTTATCAATACTGTATTTTCTTTTAATTGATATAAAATGAATCCGTGGCGACTCTAACCGCGATATCAGGAAATCTGTTTATCATCGATAGTAAGTTAATCGCAACTTAAGCGAACACAGAAGATCTTAAATGAGCAAACTGTGGTGCGTCACCATCAGTGTAGCTCACAATTGTACCTAATTTAGATCTGTCCGATAAGTATTATTCCGACTTATAAATGTGCCTCTCTCTGTTGTATCAGCAATTATGAAATCAAGTTCAGCATCGTCGATAATTAATCTTGTACAGTGTCGTTTATGATCATATGATCCTCCTTGTGTAAATTTACCAATTATTTTTTCTGCAAAGATGTTTTGCAAGATTATTTCCGAGATCGGTATCGTCAGGATTTTCATCAGGCAAATGTTTCTTCTGTTGTGGTAACGAAACTTGTTTGTGCGGACGATATGATATAATTGCTTCACTTACAACCAACGATATCAATATTTTTACATCAAGCATATATCGTAATAAAACTATTGGAGCGCAACCGCGTTCACTAAACTGTTTTTTAAAACAAACAGCGACAACCGGATGAAGATTACATACATGATAGTATATTTACCACGTATCTATGGCGTCATTCAACCGATAATTTTTCTGGGACTGTATCTGTAGTGTTAAATAAAGTTACCGAAGAAACATTTATGCTGGTATCAGATGATAAAAAATTAACCTCGGCGTCTTACTGGTGGTGCATAGAATTTGTCGCTGAAACACCACAATTAATTACTTAATACAGTATAATGATAGACGTTCAGCGATACAGATACGATCAGGTAACAACATGGCAGAATAAACTAAACACCATCATCGATGCTTATACAGCAAAAATAAAAAATATCGTAGACGTGCGGTTGTCGTTGATATCATCGTTTATTCGGTTTCCGCGATTGTTGCTGGGACTGGCGTAGTATTATCAACGTTGATGATGACAGCGCCGATCGTTGTAACAATTGTTGTTTTATCATCAACCACGATCGCTGAAATATTTAATATTATCGCGAAAAAGATGAAATTACATACTACAACTGTAGCATACTCCAAATTATCGTCGATGATTTCTTCGTCGCTCAACGATGGAATAATATCCGATGAAGAATTCAGTACTATAATAAAGATCTACAATGAAGTATTTAACCATAGCGATGCCACGGGTGATTCGATCACGAAAATAAATAATTTAGAACAACAATAAAATAATAATGACAACAAAATCTATATTATCAGATAAAATATCTGTTGATGATGTCATTGATACAATTAAACTGATTTATGAATATTTTGGAGCAACTTTTACTTTGGATGATAATACAGGAGATTATATTATAAAATATCCTGAATGGCCAAAATCAGATTTTATTAACGATGAACGCTGGAGAAATTATCATCATCCCGGTGTAGGAGTTGGTGGTCCAGATGTTAAAATCGTGGATGAACACACCGAGATGCTAAAATTTCATGTATGGAGTATCAACGGTTGGTTTGAAGAGTTTGAAAAATCAATTAATAGTTCAAAATAATAATAATGACATCACAGGAATTATTACAACAGATCGTCACTAATACTGCTCCGGTAAGAACCACAATGATATCAGCGAGTTCAACTTATCCTGAATTCAGTATTAATTTTCCAACTGCAATACCAGCAAGCGAAATAGCATTAGCGCAATTACGGGGTTATTATAGTTGGCCAAATATTAGGTCAAAATCATTCGGTGGACTACAACCAAATAATTCATTAGTATTTGCAAATAAAAACAAACCCGATGGAACTCCTTATTGGCAAGTAGTTAGTATTCCAACGGGCAGTTATCAGATAGAACAGATCAATGAAGAATTCCAACGCAGAATTAAATCCATTACAGGAAAAGAATCAAAGATAGCCATTACTGTTCATGAGCCAACACTGTCTTCGGCCATTGAAATATTATCTCCGGATTACGCTGTGGACATATATCAGAATTCAATCAGATCAGTATTAGGATGGCCAGAAATCCCACCGGTTTATTTCGGACCACCAGAATCACGCCGAGATGAATTTCTGAGAACTGATCGAACATTTATCAAAATTCCAGATTACCGAAATGATATTCCGTGGACCATTAATAAATTTTTTATTGATGGACAAGAAAACATTCCTGATCTGAGAAGAGATGAAAATATGATGGATCTAAAAGTTATCACTGTTACGATCCCAGACGCAGTAAATGAAATTAACCATATGTTTAACAGTGTCAAAAATTTAATCGTTGATCTGACATATTATTACAGCGATGATGTGAAAATAAATATCATAGAAGCAATTCAACATCTGAATTTAATATTGTTTGATTTCGAATATACTAAACATATTTTAGTAAAAAATGCGTATAAATATCATAAAGACCCAGAAAATGCGAAAGATGTAATTAAGAAAGTTCACGAAGAAACATATACTGAACATAAAATCGGTGATTTCAAACAATTAATGATTGATCTTGTCAAGGAAAATTTTCCAAAAATCCTTGAATCATGGAGAAAAATAGCCCCACCGGCAAATGTTCTAAGAAATAATAACGATCAGTATGGGGGCGGCCGTCATATCTGGCCAGGAATCGTTAATATCACATCAACGATCGCTGTCAATCTAGTATGTGATGTCATTTATGGTAGTTATCAAGTTGACACTGAAAAATCCAATCAAGCCCAGCAAGGATACATTCTGTATTCATTTACTCCTCAAGTCCCACCAGGTTCTTTGATTGTATCAGAACCAATCAATGTTGTTTATCTAAAATGTCATAATCCACTCTTATCGCGGATACATTTCAAACTTACTGATCAGACTGGCCACTTGTTGGACCTTAGGTCAAAAATATTAAATATAAACCTGTATGTGCGTTCGTAGAAAACACCAAGCAAAAAAAATATTTAAAAAAATGTCTGAATAAAATAATTTTTTTTTTACCCCCGTGATATAATCACGGATTATTATCCTTGACGTGGATCAAAAATGAATTATCCTGGCGCAACATTACAGGTGACACTATTAGTTTCGTTGTCAACGTCACTATAGTCACTTTCACTATGATTAGAGTCACACTCTGACTTATCTTTAGCCAGTAACTCTTCCGCAACTTCGTTCAATGAATCCGTCATCGACATAATATCTTTCAGCTGTTTTATACGAGCGTGTACAATTCTTTTCGTTTCGCATTCGTGAGATAATTCTGACCTAACCTTTTCGATTGAACGTGAAAGAAAAACAAATAATTTCACTTCCGTATCCGTGATTGCTGCCAGCGATTGTAACATCGCCTGTTGGATTAACTTTATGAATCTATAATCGGAGGGCAGCGCATATCTATTTTTTGACTTTCGAAATTGTAATGATTCAAAATCACTCATTATTTTTTTTAGGATCAAGCTCATCAGATATTTTTATACCGCTGTGTTGTAATTGCTTAATAGCAGCAATAATAGCATTAATATTTTCATGATTCATTATATAATAAATATTTGTTTAGATAAAATATATGTCTTAATAAAAATAAAAATATTTTAAAAAATCTGACTGAATTCGTAATTTTGATGGGTATTTACCCGTCAAATTTAGAAAAATCTGATCAAAGTCACAATTTTGTTAGGTAACGTACCCATCAAATTTAAAAAATCTGATCAAAGTTACAATTTTGTTAGGCAACGTACCCATCAAATTTAGAAAATCTGACTGAATTTCTTAAAAAATAAAATTTTATTATAATAAAAATATTTCTGAATCAGATAAAAATAAAAATATATTCTGAATCAGATAAATATAAAAATATTTCTGAATCAGATAAATATAAAAATATATTCTGAATCAGATAAAAGTAAAAATATATTTCTGAATCAGATAAATATATATTCCTGAACCAGATAAAAGTAAAAATTTATTCTGAATCAGATAAAAGTAAAAATATATTTTTGAATCAGATAAATATATATTTCTGAATCAGATAAAAATAAAAATATATTTCTGAATCAGATAAAAATAAAAATATATTCTGAATCAGATAAAAATAAAAATATATTTTTGAATCAAAATAAACAACAGCAATGACGATCAGTCTACCATTCCACTGGGGTCCCTTCTGCCGGTAAAGCCTTTACCAATAAGATCCTAAGAGTCCTTGTTGGGGGCCATTGGCCCACAGGCACTCTTTCATTGGTTAAGACCTGTCTTATGGTTCACAGGCACCTTATTGAGACTTTTGGTCCGGCGGACATTCTTTCTGAATGCCCCTATGTTGGTACCCTTCAGTGAGGTCACAAGGTCACGAGCTCACATCATCCTGTTGTTTATTTTAGGGCCGCAAGCACATATCGATTTCATGTAAACCCCCCCCCCCATCAAACCCCGGGGTAAGTGCAAAACTGCACTCGCCACGTTGTTTGACGTTGGCGAGGGTTACATAAAATCTCATGGGGCTTGCTTACGCCCCCGATTATTAAGTAAATAATAATTATTAAAGAAAATGGCATCCTAACGCCACCCCCGACATATGTTCGATACGGGGAATCGAACCACGGGCCTCGAGGACCAGAGTCAGACGTGCTACCACTGCACCATCAGATTCAGTTACAAATATACGTTTCAAAAATAAATATATAGTTACCTATCCCTGACTCTGTCAACTTGACTATATCAATGATGATAAGTATATACTATCAGATTCTGAATAAAATATAAAATAAATCGAGAAAATCTGCAATCTTACACATTTCTGAATTTGGTTAAAATACTGTATTATCAACCCTTGATTTCATCAAGGCAGAACTATCTAGCAATGATGCATGGATCGATATTATTCCGGTTCTATCTGCAGTCTAGACCAAAAAAAATCGATAATGACTACCACACACACGGCTTAATGTAAAATCCACCATAGCGCGGTTATCACGGAATTCAATATCATCTTCACAACGTCCAAGAATAAATTCCTTGACAACGTCAATGGAATTGAGATGTTTGTGCTTGATCATATAAAATATGCAGATTATCAGAATTCAATGTTTGATGGATTAGATATATAACTGAATAAATGTGTGGTCATGTATACGCAATAACAAAAAAAGGAGATAACTGCGCACTTATTCCGTCAGCGATGACAGATTTGTCTCCCTTCATTGCATATACCGGAACGTAATTTTTGCTTAAATTTTTTCTAAAATGCTGATTTGATAATATTATTTGCAGCATAATATATTAAAGCACGGCAAATACCGAAATATTTACCAGCCGCATTCATCGATGGGAAAATTATTTCTTGACCTGTCTCTGTATTTGTGGATATAACCGACTTAGGAGTTTTAGAATTAATGCCAGTATTTCCAAGTGCAGAATTCTGACTTTGTGTACAAACCCGCAGGTTAGATAAATTATTATTTTTCCGATTTCGATCAATGTGATCGATCACAAATCAGTCTTTGATGACCCCATGAAAACATTCAAATACAAATATTTTATTTCCAGCACGAAACATGAGATAACCAGTATTAATAACAGAACCGACTGATTTTTGTAGCTGAGAGTTTCTGATGACACCATCACGAGACGCTTCATAATTTTTAATTATTGGATGCTTCACAAATTCATTTTGCTCCATTTATATAGTAATACTATTTGTCTAAATGATTATTTTGAAAATATGGCCAGATAGTCTTCAGCGGCTTTTATGGGAGATTCATCTGACGATTTCTTATCATAATATCGTTTCAACTCTCTGTATCCTTTACCATCGCATTGCACACATAACCGTGTTTCTCCTCTGACCCCAACACCACATCGTAAACACGGTTTCGGTCCTAGACTACCTTTGCGAAAACTTTGCATGTGTTGACCACAGAATTCATTTACGCATGATTTATTACAAGGAAGAGAAAATCCTATCATTAACCACTTGCATTTGTTATTTGCTTGTATCATTATATATATAATTAAAGTTTAATTAAACATATATTTGCTTTAATTATAGTATGGAGGTATTTGAGAGATTATCCGCAATTGAACCTTCCAGAGCAGGATTCGATCTTGACAAACTACCAAAATATAAATTTAATTTTTCGATGCAAGATCTGGCTTTGATAAACAGCGATATAACCGATCGTATCCGTGAAGCCAAGAAAGAATTTCACAACGATGGTGCGGTTCATACTTGGTCGACATTTAGAATCATGAATACCATCTATTTTAGAATGCATGACGAACGAGGTAGAAATATTATCAACTATCTCGACAATCAGCGATATATTATTCTAGTAAAATTTATTGTGCAGACAGATGATTACACTTGGATTATCCGTGATAAACGTGACCCTGTACGGCTTCATACTGGAAATAATACTGTTACATTAAATAAAAAATCCAAACCAGGAACATTGACTGGTATTGATAAACCGTATTATGAACGAACGTATCCTGTAACCGCAGTTGTTTATGCGATATATCCGTTAAATGATAAACCTAGCGTTAATAATCTCAAACCAATGAAATTTTCCTCACTGACTTTGTCAAGGGGACTAAACTGCGTATCTGAGCGAATTATAGAACATTTCTCAAAAGCAATACGCGGAAACGGTTTAAAGGATCTAAGACGTAAAAAAATAAATACGTCGGCAGAAACAGTTAAAGATACCGGAGCATCTATCAACGACGTCGCTAAACTTGAAAAGAAATTAAAATTTCCAATAGCAGTAAAAACACTGACCGGAGAAATTTTGTACAAACCGAAATATACAAAAAATGGAACCCCTATAACAATCATTGATCATAACGCACATGCATGGACTAATGCTGTAACAATATTTCCACGAGATAGAATAGTTAAATTTTATGACGATTATATATTCGATGCTATCAGAAATATCAGTAAGAATGATCCTGTATCCGTGTGGTTATTTCAAAGTTCAGATTCGTATTACGATCAGTTTGTAAGACCTAACGGAGAAATTTATCGTGCAGAATCTCTCCACGAAAAAATGAAGAATCTTGCATTGAAATATAATTCTGATGATGCTGAAGTTGAACAATTACTGAATAATTGTTTCACCGTTCCATCGGTTGCTGCTCACTTTGCTCAAGAGAAAAATTCATGGAAACCAACACGATTAGAATTTCTTGAAGATGTCCAGCACAGTTGTGTCGAATACGGACACGGCGGATTGTGGAATACTAAATACGATTATAGCGATATTATATCCGTTGATATGGTAGCGTGTTATCCTGGGAGTGTTCTTGGATACGGAGACTGTTCTGAATATTTCAAAAGATTCGGACATCCCACACATGAAATGACAAGAGTTGCGATAAATGGGCCATTACCTGATTTTGATTTAACTGGATTTGCTTGTGGAAAATCATTTAAGTTTTGTAATAATCTTCATCCTATTGTCTATGTGTGGTTTGGGAGACATTTCTCAGAAACATATTGGGTTCCAATAGTGCTATTACGATACATGCTTGATACTGGAATCTTAGTGTCGTTGAGCGTAAGTGAAGCTATTATATCATATCATCCGCAGAACAAGTTTGGTTACCACAACAAAAGGAATATTTACTGACAGATCCAGATGAAGATTGGGATAAAATTGATTATGAAAATAAAGTTGCAAAAGATCTCAGAAGAAAAATAATTGGTAAATTTACTCAAGGAGGATCATATGATCATAAACGAATGTGTACAAGATTAATTATGGATGATGCTGAACTCGATTTTATAATTACTGATACAACTAACAAAGAAATATTCATAAGTAGAAGCAATGCTTATTCATCAGACGGGTCTAAATTAGATACAATAGTGAGTTATATTGATGGTGAGTCAACGCAGTTTACTCATTTAAGATCTTTTATGCTCGCTTACGTTTCTATAAATTTATTCTCGACGATAAATAGATTTCCTCGTTACGCTGTCAGAGTTGCCACGGATTTATTTTATATAAATAAAAAATATTTAGATTTGCTAAAACCGCTACTCGGTAATGGTGAATGGGGATCATGGAGAATAAAACAAGAAAATATACTTGACTATTCCGAATCTGCAGACGTTGAAATCAAGGAAATATATTACGGTAATTACAATCAAATATTGAAATCATCAGCACCGTCTGTGTTTGATCCTGTGGCCAGACATAAAACCGTTTATCTCAATGGACCTGGCGGTTCTGGAAAAACAACACGTGCCATTGAATTATTTCGCCCTAACGATGTTACGGGTTTGAAGAACTCCGTTGATATGATTGTTCTGACACCTACAATTAGACTAGCCAGAGAAATAAATGAACGAGGAGTAAAATCTGAAACTTATCATGGTTTCTTCAGATGATGCGGGGATACGTAGACACCTGAGCGAATGGGTGAGAAATATATTCCCCGGATTATCATCTGGGATGAAATTTGTACAGTATCGTTAGAAACATTAAAAATATTTCTCGATTGGTTACTGACAAAAAAATACTGCTGTGATTATGTGCGGCGATCATTGTCAGCCGCAACCTTTCGTTGGGCAGTCTCCGCACGAGCGGTTAAAAACGTTTGTGGATTATTACGAGGAGATAACCGATGATCATAGAGCTATTGATGAACCTCTGAAAGAATTTAAAAGATTAATCAGACTACAGCCAGATAGAATACAATGTGAGATAATGCGTAAAATAATTCCGGAAACTCCTGTGAACGATTTTTGGAATTTATGGAGACCAAATGATCTAACAGTTGCGAGTAGAAAAATAATTCGTGATGAATTGCAAGAGAAATTATTTCTGTTACATAAAGAAAAATTTTCAAATCTACCCGTACCATTGTGTTATCGCCCAGATGATACTCGTCGACAGAATATTGAAGTTGAAATTCCAGGAACAAATGAAAAACAAAATCTTGTATTAAATGATATTGGTTTGATTGATGTTGATGTTGTTGAGAGCGCGTTGATCATGGATAAAACTACATCGAAATTAGGATATGCTATAACGATTCATTCGTCACAAGGAGTAACTATTACTGATAAAAATATCTGGATTGTCGATGATAGAATCGAATGGTCAAATTTAGTTTATCTCGCAGTGTCTCGAGTCAGAAGAATATCTCAACTACACAGGGTTATCATGAATTTTATAGAAAATAATAATCAAACTTTTATAAACAATGTGACCAAAAAAAAAATAATCGCGACTTTGATATCGACGCTAAATTAATCATAACACTAAAACAACGACAGAATAATCATTGTGCAAGTTGTAACTGTAATATGCTATGGGAGTATACGAGTAATAATCCAAGACAGTTCACCGTGGACAGAATTAATAGTAATGAATGTTGTAGATGATATTACTACTACTACTACTACTACTACTACTACTACTACTACTACTACTACTACTACTAGGGGCCCCGAGTGGATCACTGCCATCTCAACTCTGCGTATGTTCGAGTCTCGGGCTCGGTCGATGTGGGTACGTGAGAAAGCTTGCCAGTAGCTTCTCGTGGGTTGGTGGTTATTTCCGGGGTTTTCCCAGGTTCTTCCTCCATCATTGATTCTGGCCGCCATATATAGCCTATCTTGTGCTGGAAATTGGCGTTAAACCCTATAAAAACAACAACAACAATAACAATAACAACAACTACTACTACTACTACTATTACTACTACTGCTACTACTACTACTACTACTACTGCTAATAATAATAATAATAATAATAATAATAATAATAATAATAATAATAATAAATGTTCTGCATGGCTGAAACAATATCAGGAAGGTAATTTACGTTCAGGCAATTTAACTGTTGCTGGTACGAATCTGAGAGAAATAAACTGACCAACGCGAAGTAATTGCTCTCTTTCCCACTTTGTTTTACGTGAAGCACTTAAAGTACTTCTTCCACAGAATTGTCGTCATTGCTAATGGGATAGACCTTCCTGTGTAATTAAGAAAAATCCTGATTTCGCCTAATCGCGTTAAAACGCTGCAACTAAACATTATTAAGATATTGTATTGTTTTACCGATATGACTATTACATCAAGCAGCACCTAGATCTTTGCTTCAATACTATCATAACAGAAACTTATAATTTATCCGCTGTTCTGACCTGAATATGTCGTGTTTAAAAGTTTCATGATATTTCCTCTCACATAATTTTGCTTTCCATATTGTTCAATCGCTAAATATTTTTTAGCTGTAAAAAGAATCAACCAGAAATATATTTGTATTGTACATTTTGAAGATAGTTCATCACAGTGAATGTTTATTCGTTGACCTTTTTGTAGATCCGGAGCAGTTATACAGCCAGCATTAATGTGAATGATGGGCAAACGCATAGAAATGGCCAAAAGAGGTCTCAAATATTCGATTAACCTATATTTCGATATCCAGAGGAGATGTACACGTACATCTCCATATATGAAACATGGTAATACTGTCAGGTCAAATATGTCCAGCAATTCGACGTTAATTCTTGATTGGGAATATGCTTCGCTAATGGCATGAAGATTGTTTAATATTTGGGCTGCAAGCGACTGGAGCAAACATAAGGGAGATTAATTACATCAGATGGCTCAGACATTTTCTAAGAAATCAAAATTCAGTGATCCTTTGCCAGGGATGTTTTTGCACCACTTCGTAAGGAAGTTAGCCGAAGATGCTTCGTTTTCACATTAGCAAAGTAGTCCGAGCTTTGATGTATGATACGAATTACGATAGTCACATACTTTCGTGAATTATCTACAAATCTGCAATGATATTCTCTGACTGGTTCGTGACTGCCAAATCTATCACAAACAATATCCTAATTCACCAATTTCTGTGTAGTAAACAACCCGGTCAACATGGACTTGTTTCACTTTGATCATTAGACTGAACAAAATATAGAAAGATTAGTTTTTAAACTTAAATTAACAAAATCACCAAGGACAAAAACTATGTAAATATTTTATACAGTTCTCCTATTCGGATTCCAAAGCTTTCTTTCGATCGGCATCTCCGCCATTTTGTAAAATTTTTTTTTATATAAATAATTTGCATTGTTTGTTATATGTTATTATAATGTAACATTGTATGTTGGACTTAACTTTGTCCAAAATCAAGTTTATTTTCTACTTCATCTGAATTATTGATTTTTCAAATTCTTTAAACAACAAATACATAGCTAAAATATTCTTACGTGTATATTTTTAATATTATTATCATTATTAATAGAAGTAAACATGTTTATTTGGGTCTGAGTCTAGGTTATTGGGATTCCCCTGGCGTACTTAACATAGTCCAGATTATAGATAATGATTTTAGTAACAGACGTTCTCATTATAAATAGTATTTTATTTTGTAAACATTAAGAAGTTTCTAGAAGTTTATTTTCCATTAGGTGATAGTTCTTGTTTGGAAAATGCTAATTGTGACCTGAGGCCAAGTAGAGGACATTGACAATGGAAAAATAATTCATTCGTGCTTTAAGATCTAGCAAAATAAATTTGCATTATTGTTATGTGTCCAGCAGTTAATTTCTGCTGAAATTTATTTCTTCAAATTATTAGAGTAATTTTTCTCTGGAATACAGAGTGCTCATAAAAATATATTCACGGACAGAGCTATTCACTGGGATTTATAGTGAATTCAAACCTGGAGTTATATTACTTTGTTTTAGGAAAAGACAGTTGGCACATCAACACCTTACAAGCCATCGCAGACACGTCAACATATTCAGCGTTGGAATTAATTTGGATGTCTACTACAGGTTATTCAGAACTTGTATTATTAGGACTTATGTCTGTAATTATACGAATATTTTTGGAATTTAATTCGCACTACCGTAAGTTCTTATTTTAATTTTCACTTTGTCCTTTAGAGAAATAAATTATTTGTTGAACTTTACAAAGCTTGTTGCTGTTCACCCTTTTCTGTTACCTATTTTAAGAGGATAGACTCATAACAGAAAATTGGGCACTCATCCTTGGATACGATTATATTTAAAATAATTCAGGAAACTTTGTTTTTGCACATTAGATTCACATTGTTTTGGACTATTTTAAGCCCTATATATTATTTTACATTTAAAAATCTATAGTGAAAACATCAAGCTTTCACAATATTATCTAAAGTAGACAACTTTCTTTTGAATCCTACCCAAGAGGGTTGAGAATTTTTAAAAAATGGAATTAAATCTAAAAAAAGTTGGAATTAGAGTTAAGACAGGTTCAGTTTCAGGTAGAAACGATGCATATGCAAAAAGAGAGTGAAGAGAGAGAAAGAGAATTTCAGAAAGAAAAAGATGATAGATGCAGAGAGAGAGAGAGAGAGAGAGAGAGAGAGAGAGACAGAGACAGAGACAGAGACAGAGACAGAGAGAGAGACAGAGACAGAGACAGAGAGAGAGAGAGAGAGAGAGAGGGGAGGGAGGGAGAGAGGAGAATTTCAATTTAGATAGAAAGAATTAGAGCTGGCGAGCGGAAGGCACCCTCCTCTGTGCACACAAATTCAGGTCTAGATGTTATCAGAAATACCTAATTAATATCCCCTTTCCAAGAATAAGCAGTAGATAAATATTGGCCTCATTTTGAAACAATTGCTAAACATCTGAAATGGCCAAAACAGCATTGAACTCTGTTATTACAAAGTGCACTTTTTGGCATAACTCGTGACATCTACACTTCCCTGTCAGTACAACAAAGTGCTGATGATGATATGGTTCAGGAATGTATCTTTATGGGTTATGAATTGGTGCCTGAGGCTTATACACAAAAGTATAGAAACTATACGAAAAGAAACTGGATAAACTCATAACGAATTTGCAAGACAAAAAGAGCAGTTATTTGATAGTGGTGTTTAGCTAAGAAAGTTGGACAAGATTATGAAAATCTCAAAATATTCACATTAGTTGAAGAGTTCAAGAATTGCGTCCTTAGTGACATTAAGACTTACTTTGATGAGCATCAGGTCAAAACTTTAGAAAATGCTGCTCGTACAGCTGACGAGTATTCCTTATCTCATAAAGTTTCTTTTGTCCGTAAGTATTCCACTCAGCAGTCTTCTGGTGAAAAAACAAACTATTTCAGCCTGATACGAGCACTTCCAAATTTCAAACTGGCACAACGTTAAGAAATCATGTTTCTGATAAGACGGATGTCCTTATCTCTTCCTACGTGTACATATTCCAGGAAGAAAGGGCACGTTATTTATGATTGCTACAAATTGAAAAATCAGCATCAGAATCAAGATAGACCTATTTCAAATACTTTTATTTCTAAGAGGTCAAGGTCAAGGTCATGTATTGAAAGCAATACATTCGTTGGGTTCAACAAACCCCACTTTGATATTATTATGGAGAATTGTGAACCGTTCATGTCAAAAAGTTCTGTATCGCATATTAGTGATTCTACCAATCCCTATTACAATTTTAAAGGAATACAATAGCTTCTCAGAGTCTTTTATTATCAGGTACTTTGCCGTTTTCTAAGAAGTCTTCTTCTAATGAGAGTGTTCTGATTCAGGGAGTAGAATGCGGCTTTGTTAACTTTCCTCTCCATTGCGTACATTTGTCATCAGACATAGTCTTAGGATCCATGACAGTTGGAGCATTGTATCGTTAGCCATCGAGGGTGTTCATTTATTACAAGATAATGACCTAGCTGGAGGTAGGTTGTGGTTAATCCAACTGTAACAGTCAGGCACCAGAATGTCGATACTATTGAAAATGAAATCTCTGATTTATACCCATCTTGTGCAGTAACTACAGCTATGGCAAAGAAATCTCTTGAGAATGATGTTGTTTAGGACATTGTTCCTTTAGCTGACGCATATATTATTAAGGCTTTTGAAGAGATCAGTTTTGCACCTCGTTTGGATAAATCAAAAGGTATCGATCACTGTGATCCTCTTTTAACTACGCGTTCATTTTATTCCAATCAGGGTAACACATGACAATAACTTGTCGTCGAACAGGAAAATGATCCTTAGATCTCCTATTTGTTTAAGAGGGTTGCTAGAGAAGCCACAGAAGTATCTGTGTGTTATGTTGTTAAAAATGGAGTCCTAATGAGACAATGGAGACCAGCTAAGGTACCTGCTGGTGATGAGAGGTTGAACTATCAAATCGTAGTTCCACCATCGTACAGACCGTACAGAAATTCCTTTGGCTGGTCATTTAGGGATCAATATGATTTATCACAAGATTATGAATCACTTTTACTGTCCAGAAATGTTTACAAATAATACAGATCTTGACACATTTGTAAAATGGTGAGAAAACCGAACCAGAAGATACCTAAGGCTCATCTTCAGCTTTTTCCTGCATTTGAAGAACCGTTAAGCAGAATAATGCTAGACTGTGTTGGGCCTTTACTAACACCAAGTCAGGCACCCAATACTTGTTGACAATGACGTGTGCGTCCACAAGATTTCCAGATGCAACTCCTTCGAAGAGTATTAAAACAAAAACAACAATAAAAGCTTTAATAAAGCTTTTAACACAATTTGGCCTTCTCAAATCTGTTCAAAGGGACAGACGTTAAATTGTATGTCTGGAATTTTCCAGTAAGCTATGCACGAATTACGCATCCAGCAATTAAAGTTAAAAGTGAAATTAAGGTATGACAAAACTACAGTCGAGAAAACGTTTCATTCTGGTGATAGAGTTCTTTTACTCTTGCTCATTCTTCTAAGTTATCTTCAGATTAGGTATTATGGTCCTTACAAAGTAAGAAAAAATGAGTGAGTTAAATTACAATTTTAGTACTCCTTGGATATAAATGTATAAAGGAGTACTACACGCTGATAGAGATAGCCACGTTAATTATGCGATCAATTTAGTTGTACTTGGTTCACACAGAGAGGATTTAAGCGAAGGAATGAAATCAGACTGTAATGACTTGGGAGTAGCCAATCTTCCGAAATCAGAAAGTATCTATAATCTGGACTAAAAACATTCACATTTGCAGCAACAAGAAAAGAATGTGTTAAAACAGCTGTTACTGGAACATGAGCACTCGTTTCCAACTGTTCGTACAAGGACAAATAAAATTATAGATTCCACACCTGTGAAACAGCATCCGCACAGAATGAACCCTCTCCAACAGGAACGTTTGAAAAATTATTTCAGTATTTGCTTCAGAATGATTTCACAGAACAGAGTAAATGTGGCTGGTGTTCACCATGTATAACTGTGCCGAAACCAGGTAATACCTTCCGCATGTGCACTGGCTATAGAAAGGTAAACAGTGTGACTAAAATAGATTCATTTTCATTGCCAAGAATCGATGACTGCATTGCTAAAATTGGAAATGCAAAGTACGTCACCAAATTTGACCTTTTGTCAAATCCTACTTACTGACAAGGCAAGGAAATTTTGGTATTCATGACTCCATATGGACTTTATCAATATAAAGTTATGCCGTTTAGGATAGAAGGTTCGCCTTGTACTTTTCAACGTTTAATGAACATGATTACATCATGTCTAGATAATTGTGATGCTTACATCGATGTCATCATCTGCAACGACAACTGGAAAAACCATTTAGAAACAATTAGCAAATTCTTTGACAGACTCACTGATGCAAATTTGACAATTTATCCAAAAGTGAGTTTTTCCGTGTTTGTGTTACAATTTTAGGACATATATTGAAGCACACAGACAAGTTAAACATATAAATACTAAGGTCAGGGTTATCTAATTCCCTGTGCCCGTCAGTAAAAGCAACTGATGCGAGTCTGGGGTATGGTTGGACACTCTGGGAAATTTTGTTCCAATTTTATCATAATTGCTGAACCTCTGACAAATTTATTGAGCAAGAAAACCAAGCTTCATTGGCCTGTAAAATGTCAGTAGGCTTTTGATAAGATAAAGGCCATAATTAAGAGTGTACCAATTCTTTTAGCTCCATATTTCAATCATTTAAACTGTCTGTTGATGTAAGGAATGTTCGGGTTGGAACAGTACTGATTCAAGAAGACAAGTTTAATGAGTTTCATCATTTTAAAGGTCTATTAGTGTCTAATACACATTATATATCATAATGTTCATTTTTCGCTAAATAATTCCGAAATGTGCATTTTAAATGTAGGTTTTAACTCACAGAGGAGAAAATTAAAATTATTTGAGCATACATCAATGTTTTACGGTAAACGCTCCGGAAATATTTATACACTTCCGGTGAAAAATCGGATTTTCGGAAGTGACGCACTGTCAGGAAGTCCCTCAAGTTGAGCGTATGTGATGATAATGGCTGATAGTGACGACTCTAGCGAAAAGATATAAATAAATCGAGCAGCATTAGAAGTTTACATCATAAACAATATTAAAAGCTAAATTCTTTTTATAATACCTTCTATGATTCTGTTCGCAGTGTGAATAATAATAATAATAATAATAATATACTTTCCACATCGAACAAACATCACTATTCACATTTGCAATCAATAGGTTGTGGGTGTGAATCCAACCTAGACCAGGATCCACTGACACAATTGTGTATATCTAAGCAAGGAAGGTAATTTACTCCCAGAGCCACAGAACTAATTAGTCTTTACCATTAAACACAATCAATAAACCAACTATTCACACCATTTAAGCATGAAAAGAAAACTTGTGATATATCATTATTAAACACACTTGGAACTGCATTTGGCAGGAGTCGTCTAATGGTCTTAATCCCAAATGACTCTTTCATTTTATAGGCGGGATCGAAATCGTCTTCTCTGAAGTGGTCACTACAGAGAACTTGACTATCTCGCCTGTCACTAGTCGGCTCAGTCCAGTCTTTTCTTGTCATTCGTATCTGCTTAATCCATTGTTTCCTTGAAAAAGGATTAGTAGGAAATGAGTGCAAACTCACTCCTTCTTGTGTTGTATTGCTACAACCTCTAACAATACAAATGTTTACCATTTTGTTTAACACACGGCTCCACTTGTTGAACGTAACTACAATGAAAATTAGAAAGTAGTGTTCCGTACACTGCATCACTTCCGCTTTGCCTTACTGAAATTACCGAGCGCGAAATTGGCTAGGAGCGTTTTGCCTCCAACAATAAACAATCGATGTTCTGTAGTCATTATTTTCCTTAATGATGAGGTATATGACATAATACCTATACAAATCGCTTCGTGAAGGTTAAATTTATAATATAAACGAAAGTCGTGTGAGTGCGCTAGTAGACCCTTAATATTAAACCATTATCCATTTGAGTTTCTTTTTATAAGATAGCTTTTATTTCTGTGGAATTATTTAGAGACTAAGAAGAACGAATAATTTTGGCTCATTCTGACTGAGACAGTGTAAGAACTAGTCCCAAACGAAGTTGAACATGTATTATCGTTTAAAAGTAGACTATACTTTAAAAGTTATAACTCAAAGAATAAATGTCGGTCTGAATAAACACAACATTATGCACAGACAAAATCATTTTTCAGAACAGAGTGTCCAATGCGTGTGATGTCACATTTTTTATACAGTACCAATTAAGATACAGTAGATGATCTAAGTTTACCCTAATGTGTCACATTCACAAGCAAATTACATTTTTTATATCTTAATGTGGAAGGGAGACTACTGGATTGCAGAAATTTCCATATTTACTGTAATGTATTTGTGCCTGGATATATGCATTATTTGATTTGGAACAGTAGACTACAGAAGACATAAACAAATTTCATTCTGAGTCGGAATTGCATCACATATTTACCGCGTAAATATTTTCTGGTTAGATGAAGCTCTGTCAGTTGAAAGACTGGTTTATGTCCACATTCTTCTGTCAACAGGGGTGAGTTTATTTATTTTTATAAGTAATATTTCTGTAAGTGATATTTAAAACACGCTTGTATATAGGGTGCATTCCATATTACAGGTATACAACACTTACTACCAACAAACCCGCTATGGACTGAAGAACACCTGTAGGTTTGCTTGTTGTTGCAGTTCTTGTTTTGGGGTTTAACGCCGTTTTATAGCATGATATCATATGCATGAGGAAACGAACCCATCAGGAGTAAATGGGTCATATTTAGACAGACGTGATCTTCTTTCCACAAGTCCGTTTTGGCAGTGGATTCGAACATTTTTAGTAGCAATAGTAGAAACAAAAAAATCTAGTAGGAAATATGGCCTGCGATCGCAGCAAATAAGTAAAGAGAACACAGCGCAAGAATTTTATCAGTTTATTTTGGACCAATCAGAATCGCATAAAGTGATATTTGATATGTCATATTTCAAATATCAAACTACACATACTAAAAGGAAAATGTGTAATATATATATATATATATATATATATATATATATATATATATATATATATAGTATATATATATATATATATATATATATATATATATATATATATATATATATATATATATATATATAATATAATTCTGCCTACAATTATCAAGCATTCTTCTATAGAATCCAGGGATAGCACTTTCCGTTCTGTCTGGTGTATATTTATAATTCTATATAATTAGGCCTGTATACCTTGATTTCTTTCATAGGAATCCGGAACGACTGTGTAGATAGACAAGAACTACTTATCAGGTCGTCATGCGAGTGTGTCTGCTACGCACGAGTGCATATAACACCGATTCAGCGCCATCATTTATTTGGTGATGCGTGCTTAGTCGTGACGGAATATGGGCTGGTGCGTGCAGGCAAGGCGTGGGTGCCGTTTACCCGCGGACCAGGGTTCGAATCTCCGTAGAGTAAGAATTAAAATTTCTCTAACCTGTATGATAGTATTATTTGTATTAATTCTGCCTATTATTATCAAGCATTCTTCTATAGAATCCAGGGATAGCACTTTCCGTTCTGTCTGGTGTGTGTATATATATATATATATATATATATATATAAAGCAATTTTATTAATATTTTACGTGCATTTTGATTTATTCTTATATGATATTATTCACATCATGTCAAATATTTAATAGTTGTTACATTGAGAACATTGTATATTTTATGTATCTGCATAGAGTTGCTAACTGGTAATGTTGACGGTATTAAACATTTGAAATCATGTTTCAGAGGAAGGTGAGCCGATGTCGGCTTGAAAGTGGGACTTGTCACATGTGTTTATCTTCACACGAGTTAACAACAACACATCAGATGATATTTTGGCAAATATTATTCTCAGTCTATATGAGTAAATAAATGATATAAAGTCTCCTCTAAAATCAAAACGTTCAAAGTCCATTGAATCAAATGGTCAATGCGAATGCGAAACCTGCTAGCAGATCCGGTTAAAGTTCACTGTTTGATAATGAATGGGTGAACGAGTTACGAATTGTTACGTTCGCAGATCAATAAAGGAAGAAAAACTAAAAAATTTGATTTTCTATTGAATCCAACCAATCAGATCGAAACTTCAACACAAATTGTGCAGCATTTCAATCTTAAAGTTTCAACTGTAAATTTGTGTGTGCACACACTTTAATATAAGTCACTACCATACTTAGACCTCATTCAATACTACTACTACTACTACTACTACTACTACTACTACTACTACTAATAATAATAATAATAATAATAATAATAATAAACAGCGTGGGGGATACAAGTGAGGATTCTCTTTCGCCTTCCGTTCTCCACCCCTCCACTTTCTATTCTTGCACGTGCATAAATCAGCCGAAATTGGAATTTGCTTGAATGTTTATTCTGATAAACCTTATGCCTTATGATCATTATATCATCCCGCAAACACATCCCTACATGTTGTATTTAATACATAGCTCTTTTTCACCTTAGCTGCTTTTTTACTTTTGTGATATTTAATTTTAGTTTGTTTTAATTATCTCAGTTTCTTCAAATTGTTTTTTAATCTTAGCATCTATCATTCTTTCACACATGTTAACAGTAGAGTAAGGTAAGGTTCCTAATCCCAGAGACCCCCTACCCCCCAAAAACTTTATACGTTAAAAGTTTTGTCAGCATCCTTTTTTAGCTTAAAATGATGGCTTTCATATTTTTGACAAAATATGTTTTGTCCAGGGTAGGAGGTCTCTGGGATTAGGAACAACTTACCTTACTCTACTACTATTACAGCCCCTATACATATTAACCAAAAAAATAGTGTCTTTAACCTCTAGAAATTTCATATTAAACAATGAAATATTATATATATGTCCTTCTGTCAATCAAAGAGACATGTTGGATTTGATCTGACAAACAAATTTTGTAAGAGATTTAATTCGATTAGGGCAGCCTCAAGCTATACTGGTATAAAACCTAAAATAATAAGTGATTGTATTAAAAAAAGTTGGTTACCATATATCACCAAAATATGGGTCAGTATGGTTATTAGCGATTGAAAATGACGAACGAATAAGAGGTTGAGCAGATGATGTGATGACATTTATTGACAATATAGTTGATATTTTATTTGATAACGATATTTCTAGAGCTGTACAAAATTAAACATCTACTGTTGTAACCCATATTTTATGATAATCTTTTTCATATCTGCTAACTCTCATTGGTAAAATATCTGTTAACATACTGTCAATAATCCGGAACTCTCGTATTAAATCGTCCATATCATATTTTATACCACGCAAGTAAGATCGTATCTGATCAAGTAATTTTTTTATAGGTGACACTTCCTATTTTACAAGCATTTTTTTTAGTTGCAAGTCGAGGCTCAATTTTTTTACACGCTGTTGCAAGAGAAACACCGACACCAGATATTATTAACAAAAACGGATTTAATGATGCTCCACTTGAAATTATACCAGAGCTAGTCATTAGCAGTGGTAAATATGATATTACTCGAAGTATTTTGGTATAGTATTTGTAACATTTTTGCACGCACCAAAGTTTTTTTATGATAATATCTGTAATATTTTATTAGTGCGCCCACATCTTGTTTTGGATTTTTTTCTGAAACATGATTAAAATCAATGATATGTTTTTTCATTATATAATATTTGTTTACAGATTTTATATAATATTTAAAACTCTAGTGCCAGTCCCTGGGTTTGATTTATTATAATTAACTTAATCGAGGTGTTTCAGCGACAAATTCCAGACACCACCAGTAAGACGTTGCGGTTAATTTTTTATCAGATGGTGCCAGTAGAAATATTTCCTCGACATCTTTATTTAACACCAAAGATACAATTACAGAAAACTATCGATTGAATGACGCCATAGATATGTGGTAAATATACTAAATTTTGCACCGCTAAATACGGACAGCCTATATACACCAGTGACTTCTGCGGTATGTTTGATAGTGTTATTTTGCGGTGTCCATGTTGATGATCCTGATGCTACTGTGTATACCACATTGATGATTTGTTTGTGTGGAATTTTAACAAGATTAGTTTTTTTCAATGATATTAGGAATTCTGCTAACAATATCGTTTAGTTTTGTGTTAATGTCAGCGAGTTTAATATCTGCAACCGCTGGATTTCCAAACAATTCATTAATAGATTTGTTTATATTTCTACGAAAATTTAGAAACGTTTGTACGTGATTGGAAAAATCATTTCTGAATGTGATCATTCCATCGTTGATTGTTGTTATTGCTGTTACCGTCGGAATGTTGCTATCGTCGACGTAGTTTTTTGTTGCTGCGTCAAAATCTAATTCTGGTGTTGTGAGATCCTTAATACCATCATTATTCATATTGAGAAATGCACGCATTATACCACCGCGCACTAACACATACTTAGATTCTTGATCGTCGACGTATTTTTTTTTTTTTTGTCGCTGCGTCTGATTCTGTGGCTGGGTCTCCAAGGTATGTAATTTTATTCTTGTTCATGAAAATATTACCTGTAACTGTTCCACCTTTTTTATCAAGTTTGTTATCATCAACATACTTCAACTGCAAATAACTTACCGCTTGAGTTTGATTTAAGTTTGCTGGTGGATACCCGATCTCTAAATTTATAATTTTTTTTCCTGACATATCTAAGTTACCGCTTAAAGTTCCGCCGGCCTTGTCTAACTTGTTGTCGTCAACAGATTTTAGCTGTGCATAACTAACAGCTTGTGTATCAGCAACTATCAGTGGCGGATATGCTGTTTCTAAACCTAGTACTCGTTGATTTGACATAAACAAGTTTACCGTCATTGTGTCGCCGGATTTTTTCAGGTAACCTGATAAATCAATCTTACCATCTGTTATTGTTGTACTTACAGCTAATGAATCTCCTACTAATGTTCCAAATTTTGTATAATAGCTCATTATTTATTTATCGTCTGACAATTTTTTTATATAACATAAAATTGTATAACAATAATGGCAAAATCGTCGATATTAAACTTTGATACAGAGTGGTTGGTGAAACATAAACATGAAAACGAACTTCCAGATTGTCATTATCTTATTGTTGGAAGAACTGGATCGGGAAAAACAAACTTGCTTATGAATTTACTTCTAGGAGATAATTTTAACTACGATCGCGTTTATATTTACACAATTAATCCACAACAGGATAAGTACGAGCTACTTAACAATTATAATGACAAACTTCGTGATGATCTTGAGGCTGATGAAGATTTTTATTGTTATCAAACAACCAGAAGAACTTGTTCCAGTTAATTAACTTGATTCGTCCGAACACAAGATAGTTGTTTTTGATGATATTCCGCTAAACAACGAGGTAATGAATAAAATAAGATCATAGTTTTCACTATCACGTAATAAGAAATGTAATTCTATTATCTCGCCCAATGTTTTTATAATGTTGACAGATTTATTAGGGGAAATACTGGTTGTTTTATATTATTTCCAGGACTTGACAATGTTGACGTTAGAAATATCGCAAACGAACAATGTGGTGATGTAACAAAAGATAAATTTATTAAATTATATCATAAAGCGACGGCAAATAAATATGACTTTTTTTTGTTTGATAAATTAACAAATAATAATAATAATAATAATAATAATAATAATAATAATAATAATAATAATAATAATAATAATACAATGA
>JAECUM010003917.1:0-125708 GCA_016617855.1 Megalonaias nervosa | reverse complement strand
TAATGTAATACATCGGGCAGTTGTATAATGAAAAAGGAATTTGTATAAAATATAATGTAATACATCGGGCAGTTGTATAATGAAAAAGGAATTTGTATAAAATATAATGTAATACATCGGGCAGTTGTATAATGAAAAAGGAATTTGTATAAAATATAATGTAATACATCGGGCAGTTGTATAATGAAAAAGGAATTTGTATAAAATATAATGTAATACATTGGGTAGTTGTAAAAGTAATTTCATGAAACTGGTGCCTATCCTCTTTTTATTTCCACAGTGCAATTGAAGAGGGATTCATTTCGGTATACTTCGGTCTCACCTTCGGTTACAAGTTAGTTGATTATGCAACAATAACCAAACGGAAGAAACCCACTAAACCTAATTTATAGACCAGTACCTTTGCAGATTTAGATAACCTGATTAGATTTTTATGTCATTGAAGGGACTGCATTTTTATCTGGGTTTGTATGCACCCACTTGAGCATTTTTATAATTGCACCTTGTTAACTTGATTGTGCTTACAGTTTGACATAGGAAAATAAAGTTTGGAATGCATCTGTAGATACGCATACCTATCTAATCACCTTTTGTGTCTTTTGAAATGATCTATGCAAGTTTGACATTGGTGATGGATTTTTCTTTGACAGACAGTTATTTAATTATTTCAAAAAGTTTCCAGTATTCTTTGAACTTTTGCTCTGGAATAGTATTCCAGTTGAGATTAGAAATGCCCACTGTTTCCTTCTTCCAAACCCAATATATCCAGTGGCTTCAGAGATGCAGCTAAAATAAATAAATTCCTTTGTATGAGGGCCTCAAGGTAGATTAGTTCTTAGCTAACTGTGTTACCCTCTTTAAGTAAAGTCATTATTATTATTATTATTATTATTATTATTATTATTATTATATCTGCAATGGCAGTATTTTACATCCTTTTTGTGGAAGAAGACTAACTGGACCATCAGCTTGAACAATTTAGGCCAACTTTCAGAACCATGGACCGGGTTGTAAAATTGAGGTTGAAATTCATGAAAATTTGCATGGAAAGTCCATTTAAAAAATGTTAATTTCAGTTCTGTAAAATGTTCATATAAAAAATATGAACATTTGGTCAAATTTTTTTAAACTTTCTCCTAAGGAAATGATATCACAGATTTCTAGTCTTAGTTATCAAGATGACTGTTTTGTTTCTGACACATTTTGGCAAATTTTGACAAATACCCATGTTTATATTGGATGAAAAAAATATTTTCAATTAGGTGGAATTACATACATCAAATCATGTGCCATTTGATTTTTTACTTAATTTTGGGGAAAGAAATTGTTCATTATTGTATGGCCATGAATGCGGTTCAGTGTATTATGAGACAAACACATACTTGATTGACACTTTGTTGTTTATTCAGTAAAATCTAAAGGCAAGGTTATCATTCTGTCCCAGAATTATTATTCTGATCATCATCATTAATATACAATTTCAGAATCTTCTTGGTCACAATTAAAAGATTAGCAATCTAATTAGTTACTGACTGATACACAGGAGTATGTACCATGTGTTGAAAAGCTCATTAGTGGGATGTCATTGTTGTGGTTACAAAGATGTTTGTTACATTATGTTTGTGTAATGTCAGAAACAAAACAGTCATCTTGATAACTAAGACTCTGGAAATCTGTGATATCATTTCCTTAGGAGAAAGTTTAAAAAATTTTGACCAAGCTGGTAAATTGCTAGAAAAAGATGAAATTGTTGGAATGCTAGGTTATTTTAACTAAAATAGCAATCAACACTGAAACTTAATGGATGAATGGGAAAGCCCCTTATCATAAAGACAAAAATGCCAAATGAATACATAATGGTGGAAGGGCATGTTTGCACAGTCAGTCTCAAGCTCTGCATTGGGGCATTAGTATTTTAGAAACACACACCTTGCTTAACAGTGAACTGATTCTTTGATCCTTTGATTTCTCATCATCATAACTGGTATTAATTGTTATTATTATTTGTATTTATTATTTGAAATAGACTTATTATGATTCGTTTATAAAGTTTTAGCTTATCTCAGTTTAATCAAAGTGTACTGTATTTACAATGTAAATATTTATTTTTGATTTGCTTATTGATAATATAAATATTATTTCTAATGGTCTTGAAAAATTAATGTGAGTTCAGTTTGAATAAATTTTAAAAAATAATTGATTTGTGTGTCAACCATTTCATGTTCATATTTTACTTCTCTTTGTCATCCATGTCAGGCTGCCATGTTGGCATGTATAAATGGCTTAGTGTAGTTCACTGCCTGTGAATGTTTACAAGGATAAATGAATATGCAAGTGTCTGTCAGTGATGCAGAACTACACAATCCAGTTAATTATATATTTCGACATCTTTGCTTAAGATGACTGTAGAAGTTTATATATGTTCATTGTGTATGATTTTCATGTTGAATGTGACATTGCTAGGAAAAGATTTTAGCCAACATTACACAACAACACACATCAGGTTGATTTGCTGATATACTGATAAAATTTTATTTAATTTACCTTTCAGAAATATGTCTGTTAATAGATCCTTTGAAAAGTAACATTTTTCAAAAGAAACACTGCTTCAAGTTTGTAAGCCACCATATAATTTATGTTCATTTTAGATCCCACTGCATGTCCCTACAGTATGTGCAGTTGCATTTATGTTTTTGTTTCATCATGTATGTATATAGCAGTCAGAAAACAATATCACAACATTCCACTGGGTGTTTTACCTAAATTATCCAATATATTCAGTAAAGACATATCTTACATACTGGATCATGTGATAATAAGCAGTGAATGGTATACAGAGAATGAAAAGATTCACAAATTAACCAGCTATGGCACACACATCATTATAGCAGTCAGCTGTTCAGTAAGCCTAATGGGTAGGGAGAAAGGTTGGCTTTCTGAGTGTCTCAGAATTACCTGCATTGTTGCAGTTATTGTAAACTTTTGGTCATTTTGCAGCCTTGCATCCATGTTGAAGGATTACAGTGCATCTTATGGCAGATGTATGATTTATGGAATATTTTGCATGATTGTTTTTTTTTAATACCATTTTCTGTGAAATCTTGGCATAGTATAATGCACCAACTGCATGCCAATGTTTATGAGGTTTAGGATGCATTTATATATTGACATTATTATTTTTACATTTTTAATTTGTTTTTATATTATTTTGATTAGCTACATCAGCTCTCAGACTTTCTCAACATCATTTATTTGGTATGCATTAAGGGCATACATGTTCTTTCAATGCAAATCTAGCATTGCATACAGTTTGAATTTGCTTGGTCTGTAGTAAGGGCATACATGTTCTTTAAACACAAATCTAGTGTTGCAGACAGTTTTGAATTCATTTGCTAGGTCTGCAGTAAGGGCATATGTGTTCTTTAAACACAGGTCTAGTTAGGATTGACTAGATCAGTGTTCCATAAGGCCATTCAATTACAGCAAATATATGAAATCATAATGAATTTTTAATATAAATTTGCAGACTTTACAATAAAGCTGATGAAATTTGTCCATTAGCATTTTCCTGTTTTGTATTCATTAACATGTTTCCAAGGATAATGCAGATTGTCTATGATATGTGTCACATAGAAAGGTATGCATACACTTCTGCATTATGTGGGTGTGTAGTCTGTGCATGAGATGTGCACTTCAGAGGCCTTATCTTGTACTAATAATCCAGGAATGGATTCCTGATGGAACCCAGTATCTGATTTTATTTACAATAGAAGAGGATATGACTTCATTGTGTAGGTGAGGAATTTCTACCTATAGATATCATAATCTTATTTATATTTGTTCGTATAAATATTCATGGCTCTGCCAAAAACACTAAAAGTCCAATTTTGTTTGTACTTAATTTTGTATATTGATAAATTAGTCTCTTCTTTTCACAGAAATGTATTGTTTCCACAATAGTCTACTGTTTCCATAGTAGCCAAGACTATTGTTTCCACAACTGTCTACTGTTTCCACAGAAGCCAAGTCTCTTGTTTCCACAAGAGTCTGTTGTTTCCACAGAAGCCAAGTCTCTTGCTTTCACAAGACTCCATTGTTTCCACAGAAGCCAAGTATCTTGTTTCCACAAGAATCTATTGTTTCCATAGAAGCCAAGTCTCTTGTTTCCATAGGAGTCTATTGTTTCCATAGAAGGGTCAATGGTCACCGAGTCTTCAGACTCATGGTTTATAGCAATTATGAACTCCACATACATTTATATACCATGTAAACGAAGTGTATACATAACACATGTACAGTAAACTCTCCTGATCTATGCATTTTATGATGTTCCTGAGATACCTCGCACATTTTGAATTCTTATGACTTGAATCCATTCTTCAATGAAGAGTCAAATCTTCATCTGGGTCAAACACAAAAAAAAATGGCAGTTCCAGCTTGAGAACCCAAGCTGTACATTTACATATATACATCAATGACATGTATCTCAGGGTGTATTTTATGCATGGGTTTTAATATTAATTTGTGTAAGCGTGAGATGCTGTTAAGTCTGATACATGTAAATCAGGAGTATGCTGTTCACAGAGCATTAGAAGCTTAGCTATGAAGAGCATACATTGAAACTCCTACCACCCACCCACCCCACATGTCAGTAAATTACAACTAGTTTTCAGGTCCAGATAATTAACAATTTCCTTACCCATCCATCCCTATTCCAATATAACTTACAGTAAATCTGAAACTGTAATTAGTGAGCTGAATGAAAATGGTACTGCTCAGATATTCATCTTGAACAAAATCTTGTTATTGCTACTCCTTCTGAATTGATGGTCATGTCAACATTGGGTTTTCACTAAAGGACTTTTTATAATGTCTGGTTGGTCCTAAATAAAAATGGTATCTATCTGGCTGACAAGGCAACCATCTTGAAAAACTTCCTGGTGCTTCCTCTCCTGAATGGAAAGTCACATCAGCATGGGGTTTTCAGTAGAAGACTTCTTATAATATTTACTTGGGCCTAAATGGGAATGGTGCCAGTCTGATGTCCAATATGACCAATATGGTAACCATCTTGAAAATCTTACCTCTACTCATTTGAAAATGAAGGTCATATTGTCATGAGGTTTTCACCTGAATACTTTTTATGATGCCATGTTATTCTTGAATGTAAATGCTTCATCCTGAACATCCAGTATGGCCACCACAGCAGCCAGCTTGTAAATTGTCTTGTCACAACTCCACCTGAATGGATGGTCATATCAACATGGGGTTTTCACTAAAAAGACTTTTTACAGTGTGTAGGTTGGTCCTAAATGAAAATGTTGCTGGTCTGATATCAAGTATAGCCACCACAGGACAGTGAGTTTTTCACCCAATTGATGAAATATATCTGTTATTCATCCATTATAAGCAAATGTTATCAATATCTGGAATTCCTGGAAATTCCTTTTGGTCATTTGAGCATTAATCCCATCTAGGGACTCTTGTTTCGATTTGTAATTATTTCTTTTTATAATCATACTTATTATTTTCTTGACATTCATCATACAAATGAGTTCCAAAATGTATAGCAGTGGCATATGTTTAACTTGTGTTTGGAGTTAAGTAGTGGTATATGTTTAACTTGTGTTTGGAGTTAAGTAGTGGTATATGTTTAACTTGTGCATGGAGTTAAGTAGTGGTATATGTTTAACTTGTGCTTGGAATTAAGTAGTGGTATATGTTTATCTTGTGCTTGGAGTTAAGTAGTGGTATATGTTTAACTTGTGCTTTTAGTTAAATAGTGGTATATGTTTAACTTGTGCTTGGAGTTAAATAGTGGTATATGTTTAACTTGTGCATGGAGTTAAGCAGTGGCATATGTTTAACTTGTGCTTGGAATTAAGTAGTGGTATATGTTTAACTTGAGCTTGGAGTTAAGTAGTGGTATATGTTTAACTTGAGCTTGGAGTTAAATAGTGGTATATGTTTAACTTGTGCATGGAGTTAAGCAGTGGCATATGTTTAACTTGTGCTTGGAATTAAGTAGTGGTATATGTTTAACTTGAGCTTGGAGTTAAGTAGTGGTATATGTTTAACTTGAGCTTGGAGTTAAATAGTGGTATATGTTTAACTTGTGCTTGGATAATTGTTACGTAGTGGCATATGTTTAACTTGTGCATGGAGTTAAGTAGTGGTATATGTTTAACTTGTGCTTGCAGTTAAGTAGTGGTATATGTTTAACTTGAGCTTGGAGTTAAATAGTGGTATATGTTTAACTTGTGCTTGGATAATTGTTACATAGTGGCATATGTTTAACTTGTGCATGGAGTTAAGTAGTAGCATATGTTTAACTTGTGCTTGGAGTTAAGTAGTGGTATATGTTTAACTTGTGTTTGGAGTTAAGTAGTAGCATATGTTGAACTTGTGCTTGCAGTTAAATAGTGGTATATGTTTAACTTGTGCTTGGAGTTAAGTTGTGGTATATGTTTAACTTGTGCTTGGATAATCATCAAGTTGTGATATATGTTTAACTTGTGCATGGAGTTAAGTAGCTGCATATGTTTAACTTGTGCTTGCAGTTAAGTAGTGGTATATGTTTAACTTGGAGTTAAGTAGTGGTCTATGTTTAACTTGAAATTAGACCTTAAAGTCTCTCACACAAGTTGAGCAGCTGTAAAAGTTTGAAAATTACTTTATTTCATGGAACTAAATTCATCTTGATTTGCATTATGACAATGAAACAAAACTTTGCTTCCATGCATTTAATGAAATTTATGCAATGTATCATTACAAATTTCCAAGTTAGAAAATGACTCTGTGAAATGTATGAAAGTATTCCTGTTTTAAAGTATGATCATTTTACCAGTATTAGGGTGTGATCATTCAAGTATGATCATTTCCCCAATGGATACTAATTTCTCCAGTGTTCAAGTAAGATCATATCTCCATTGTTAAAGCATGGTCATTTTACGAGTGTTATAGTATGCTAATCTCCATTCTTAAAGTATGCTCATTTCCCAGTGTTAAATTATGATCATTTTGCCAGTGTTAAAGAATGATAATTTCTCAAGTGTTAAAATATGATAATTTTACTGGTGTTTTAGTGTGATCATTCAAGTACGATCATTTTCCCAACCATAAATCATGATAATTTCTCCAGTGTTCAAGTATGATCCAGATTGAAAAGGATTGATCACTTCTGCTCATATCTTCAGTTTTAAAGTACAATCATTCCTCCTTTGTTAAAAGTATGATCATTCCTCCTGTGTTAAAGTGTGATCATTCCTCCCGTGTTAAAGTATGATCATTCCTCCTATGTTAAAGTATGATCATTTCTCCGGTAATAAAGCATCATCATTCCTCCTATGTTAAAGTATGATCATTTCTCCTGTAATAAAGCATGATCATTCCTCCAGTGTTAAAGTATGATCATTTCTCTAATCCAGTAAGTGCATAATAACATCCTAGGTGTTATAAATGTTTCCCAAAGATGCTATAATCACACACTGAAGTCATCTTTTTTTTCCGAAATGAAACATCTTAGTGCTTTGCCTAATTTACGTTTCATTTAGTGGAGCCCATGAAATCTAAGCCTTTTACACTTTGTATTATGGATCCTATCAAAGGTGTTGACAGCAATGAATATCAGTTGTCAGACATCCTTAAGTATTCAGGGGCATCATGCCAGGATGGTGTAATCTTGATATGTACAGTAACTTAATCAGGTGAGAACTAAATTTAGTTATATATGACAAGTTACATTGCCATATCCATATATACTTAAGAGTTACATATCTTTTAATGTGCAATCTGTGAAATAAACTTTGATTTGATTCCAGGTGGTATATTTCATCAAGAAAATCTATCATTTTTCAGGAAGAAACTGGAGTATGACAACTGATTTATATTTATCCATTAG
Organism: Megalonaias nervosa; assembly: GCA_016617855.1. NCBI lineage: Eukaryota > Metazoa > Mollusca > Bivalvia > Unionida > Unionidae > Megalonaias > Megalonaias nervosa. The sequence goes on along the minus strand of JAECUM010003917.1, from coordinate 117,808 downwards.
TATCCTCATCTGCACAAGAGCCTATTAGAGAGTAATCCATCAAATGTTTGGGGTGGAAAGGATCTGTGATTCTGTTTTTAATAAAAAATATTCCAGCTCCTAAATACATGTATAGGTGCTGTGGCATCACCCATGGTTTCCAGTCTGATATAGTTGGTCAGTTGGGTCATTCTTGAGATATGCCAGTTTTTAGAGACACGAGAGTTGTACAACTTGGGAGGATTTTTTAAAATTTATGTCAGACTGCTTCCATATCCTATTTGTTTCCTTAGGGGCATGGTCATATGTCCTAAAAGTGTTGGCACAGTCTAAAGACTGATATTGACAAAAGTGTTATGGAAATAGCATTAAAGGTGTAGGAAGAGTGAAGGATATTAAATGGTGACAACTGTATGTGTCAGTATGTACATGATCTGGACATACAGACGCACTTGATCACACTAAGCCTGTGCTTCTTTTGAATGTGCATGGATGGTGCTCTGTAATGTCTCTTCTTGTGATATACACACATTGATAGACAAGATCATCCACATGGTTCTTGATGGACAGGATGAACATGTGCTGAGAGGCAGGATCACAAACACATTTGTTGATAAACATGAACACATCATGTAAGACAGTATAAACAGGATGTTTGTTGTTGAGCAAAATCTAAGCTAACAAGCTGTTACCAAACCAGGCATTGGGGAGGTCTCCATAACTGATATTATTTGTATCACTGACTTTATTATGATACCAATTTGACAAAAATAAACTGTGTATCTCAGTTTATGACCTTGTTTATGTGTTATTAAGCTAGAGGGGTATATTTCCAAACATGCCATGACTATCACATACATCTCTATCACAATTCATGTGGTATTGTCCAGAAGGAATATATATATATATATATATATATATATATATATATATATATATAACACCAGCAAGATTCCAACATGAAAACCATCAGGATTCCCACCTTGAAGTGGGGAAATAACTTTATTTTGGATATCCCAGCAGGATCTCACAGGCAGTACCTTCCCAAGTGGCATAATAATAAAATGAGTTTGTACTGGGTAAAGGGATGGGATTTTGGGGTGTTCCATTTGGGATAAAAAAGATATTAACTATTTTGCAGGATCTCACTGAAGTATTATTGTTTGTTGCTAAATAAACACTGTACTCTAATAAGAACTTGTTATCTGATGCATTATTTTAAATGTTAAGTTTCTCATTACAAGAATACTGTAGCACAGTCTTGTTTGATATCATATTTTTTCATATGCAAATCAGTAAAGCTTTAGCTTAAACTTTGTAACAGCATTTGAGATGTTCCTTGAAATGGACTGAAGTTTTGATACAACATTCTTAAAATGATGTTACAGCCAGCCTTTTAAAACAAAAAATATGTACCAATTAAATCATAAATGTACCAATTAAATGTACCAATTGAATCATAAATGTACCAATTAAATCATAAATACTTGGTACTGTATATGTATATATATATATATATATATATATATATATATATATATATATATATATATATATATATACTTGCTTATAAGATGAGGTCAACTGCATACTGCACAGACCCAGATCTGACAGTGCTTAAAGTGCAAGCAGATCTGGGTCTGTGCAGTTTGTTTAGGAGTAATCAGTAAACCAAACAACATTGGCCCTAATCTGCAAGCACATTATGCTATGGCAGATCAGGATCTTTGTATTTTGCAGTTTGACTGGAGTTATAAGTGAGTATACATGGTATATTGGAAAGCACCCTTTTCATGTGTCTAAATCAGGGTTTTTGCAACCAGAGGGTCACAGCTGTGGTTTATTATAATTAATGTGCTTGTCAGTTTTGTCAGTAATAAGGGCAGATATCTTGCACCATTATTTATATACTGAAGTTTTTAACCTGACTTGTACAAACTTTGCATAAAGCATTTTCTTTGTTCCTACATTAAAAGACATGCAAACTACAGAACTTCTGGAATAAGACTGCTGCTCTTTGAACACAGTAGAAGGTTACGATCCAGTTATGGTGCAAAACTATGCTATTAAAAAGAACAATCTAATTATAGGATTTTATCATTCCTTTTCATACACCTGCTATAAAGTGGAGTTTGTTTGTTCAGCCATCTGTTTCCTATTTCATTTCTGCACTTGATTTCTGAACCATCTACCCTTTCCATTACCAAACTTTATAAGTAGCATTTGGGGCAAGGAAAAAAATGTATCAAATTTGTCATCAAAGGGTCAAAGGTCAGAGTTACATGGACTGGAGAAAATTAAGCTGTGTCCACACAATAACTTGACTTGTATACCAGTAATCTTGACCACTTTTGTAAATGGCTTATATTTGAAATTAGAAAGACCTAATGATTTGGAGATCAAAAGGTCAAAGGTGTAGGTCTTCATGTCTCAAAGAAGAAAAATGATGTTTGTCTTTTTACATGATATTTTGAATTATCACCTACTTTGACCAATCTTTGTGGATGACTTGCATTTGAGACAGGGAAGACACCTATATATTTGCTGGCAGAATATCAGCGATTTAATGCAGAATGTTTATCCGTAAATAAAAGACACTGAGATACTTAACAGTGTCCCATAAACCACTAGGTTTTGCAGCCACAAAATTCCTACCTGCAGTTTAAATTATCAATGCCTTGATTTGGTTTGTTTTGCTGTTTTACAGTACAGCATCACAAGTTATTTAGTGTTGAGGCAATTGGAATAAAAACTTTTCCCAATGACATGCAATGGTTTGATGGCACAGGTTCATCCGATATTAGAAATGAAAACCCAGACCTATTTGGTTGTGAGTTTGGCACATTAACCACCGAGCCACTGCAGCTAACCACTGAGCCACAGCAGCTAACCACCGAGCCACAGCAGCTACTGCCTCTGTTGGTCACCATGCAGGAGTGTGCATAAAGCCTGTTCTACATGCCAGAGCCTGCAGGGATTTTTTATGCATTGATGAGAAAGGACTAATTTATACATTTCTTATACACATCTATCAACACTTGCATCACTTTGATCTACCACAGTGGCTGTTTATTGGGGTTTACTGATTTTATACCCTATATACTTGAGTGAAATTGCAAACAACATAGACCTTGCACCAGCAGATCAGGGTCTGTGTTGTTTGTTCCACTGGTTACTCCTTGCAAACTGCATAGATCCAGATCTGCAGGCACATTATGCAGTGGCAGATCTGAGTCTGTGAAATTTGCAGTTGGATGTTACTTAAGAGCGTATATACGGTACCTTAGTGCTGTCCTTGAATGTTCTTTGCACGTGTCATTACAGTTAAATAACATTAATTACTTGTCATTAGTAACTGGATGTGATTACTTATTATTAGTAACTACTTCTAATTACTTGTCATTAGTAACTGGTCCTTTTTGGCATTCATGTGATGTTTCCATGCAACAGACTTGAGATCTGGCAAAAGTTTGTGAAATTTTAGTAAAATCAGTGAGATATTTTTCCATGCCCTTTCACACAGTGCATGGATTTTAAATACAAAGAGACTCGTGTTTGGATTCACTTTGAGAAAAAGCTAAGATACTGATTGCATGGTGCATGACGTTGGTACTTTGAAAGTAGGTACAGAGAATGAGGTACAGATAATGAGTTGCAGAGATTGAGGTACAGATAATGAAGTATGGATATTGAGGTACAGAGAATGAGGTATAGAGAATGAGGTACAGATAATAAGGTACATAGAATGAGGTACAAAGAATGAGATACAGAGTATGAGGTACAGAGAATGAGGTTCAGAAAATGAGGTACAGATAATGAGGTACAGAGAATGAGGCTGTGATACTGTTTTAAATTCTGCAAGATATTTCCCCACTCACAGCTAAGTTTTGGTAATAAAAGTTGAAAGATTTAATTTTTCATGCAAGTGTCTCTGATTTCTGCTTCAAAGTACAGTTTTGTCCAGCATATTTGCAAAAAATCCTTATCACATATTCACCAAATCACTAAGCCAGGCAAAATCTAAACCACAAAACCTATATTTATGGAAATCTCATGGATGGCAGAGTTGAACTATATGCAGGGTTTGTCACTAATGCTTGTCTGTTAGCCAGGGGCTGATATATTTTTGCAAGAACTACTTAAAGACAAAATGTGGTTGATGATACATCATAAAGTCATTGTGACATGAATAAAGTTATGTAATTGCATGGGCTGAGTTCAAAATGGCCACTATTTACATTCAAGTTTTTAGTTTTGTTTTATGGCATGAAATGGAAAAGGAAGAGGACATTCTGAGTTTGCACTGTGTTTTGTTATGTGATTCTTACACTTGAATATATAACAACAATTCCCTCACAAATATGGATCATGAACTTAATTAATTTTGTCAAAATGCATAAATTAGGGAAAACAGACACCTGCTGTGCTTTTTCAAAACACTCAAGATACCTTCTAGATATTTAACAATTAAGAAATTGGATACATGTCATTACAGACAGGGCTCACCCTACGGTGCCATCTTATGACACTGATATGGATGAAAAATGACAATGCATTGAGCTTTGTGGCAATTAAGACCCCATGCTAATTGGATAAATTTACCAGTGACAGAGTGTTTGGAACCTATTATATTCAGATAATTTGATCATATACTCCAGCAATATTGTGCAACTTGGCTTGAAACAGGATGCAGAGTAAACCATCGCACCATGATCTGAATAACACAAATCACCAGTGACATCATTCATTGAAGGTTTGTAGTCACAAAACTGAATGTCGCACACACTGATGAACCACATGCTCTATCAAGAACCTAACCCAGGATCTCTGACGTGAAAATTTCACAAACCTGCAAAAGATTAGAAGATTCAGATCAGCTAAGCTAATCAGTAAGTTACCTTGTGTGTAATGTGACAGAGATCAGCAGCTATAGATTTGCAGTTCAGTATTTATTTATGTTTATTTTTAAAAATACTTGTAGAAAGCTGCATTAATTACACAGAATAAATTTTGTTACGCCTACAATACTGGCAAGCATTAGATATAGCAATCACTTTTCTTCTGGTATCAGCGTCAACAGTTTAAGGGTTTGGTTAAGTTTTCATTTGTATATATCCACTAAACCCCATGATAGTTTCTCATCCTACTTCTCATTAAGGTTTTAGTTAATGCTTTTTTCATCTACTTATATTTCCTAACATCAGTGGCTTTTCTGTTGATGAGGCATTATTGAGATAAGACAGTTCATTCTGTGACATGCTTGCTCAACCCTTTGACACTGTTAAATGTGGAATGATTTACAGCAATGCTTTGATTATGGGCTCCATTTACATGCCCTGGCCTTTTTGTCACTTCAGAACCAAAAACATTCAATTTCTATTAATGAACCACATGGTACTTGGTGTAATACATCTCCATCCCTCCATTCCTTTTTATAACATTGAAGTGATTTGAGATTGAGGAATGAAACTTAATATTCTTTTATATCATCCCTAGAAGATGTGTCACATACTACTTTAGGAGTGCCAGCTTCAAGGTCAAGGCTATAATGCAGTATTTATGTTTTCATTGCATGCTTCCTTTCATTCCATAACTTTAAAGCTGTGTGAGATTAAGGGTTAAAACTTGGTATACACTAGTACATCATCACAAGAAGGTGTGTCACATACTACATTGGGGGTGCTCTCTTCAAGGTCAAGGTCTTGGTTCAACATTACCCTTTCCCTTTCGATTTCCCAGTTTCTTCCTCCACCATTAATACTGGCTGCCATGTATAGCCTATCGTGTGCTGAAAAATGGCGTTAAGCCACACAACAACAACAACAACAACAACGACAACCCTTTCCCTTTCAGTCATTTTCTGATGCACATCATCACACTTTATTTGCTACTCTGTGACCTTAGAACTGTTTGAGAGTAAGTGACACAGCCTGACATATATATATATATATATATATATATATATATATATATATATATATATATATAGAGGTGTGTTGTGTCCCGATTTGGTTGTCATGTCTTCAAGGTTGGTGTTATAATATTAAATGTTGAATGTTGAATTTTCTTATTATTGTTTCCATTCCACTGTAATCTGATGAAGTAATAAAAAATAGTAATGCCATATATCATCATGAAAAGGTGCGTTGTGTACCACATTAGTGGTGTTGGTTTTGGTGGCTATCTTCAGGGTCAAGGTCACAGGTTGTTAGTTATGATTTTAGTCACATTGGCACACCTGTTTTCTAATTTAACAGCTGTTTAAGATGCAGCTTGGTGTACTTATATATTCATTAGAAAGTCTTATCTTCAGGGTCAAGGTCACAGGTCATTATTTTAAAATTTCTTTTGTTTCAGAATTTTATCATGAAAGCTGTTGAGGTGCAGGAATGAAACATAAGTGCACATATACTTCTCAGTTTGGTGGCATCTTGTGTATGACAATCAAAATCTTATCTTCATGGTCAAGGTCACTGTTTACTTTGTGTACCACTTTTCTACACTTTACCTATAATGGTCTTTAAGATTTGGCATTGAAACTAGGTTACATTTGATATCTTCCAAATAACTTTACCACTCTGTCTCTTGAAGGTCGTAGTCAGATTTCATGATGACCTCATTATGGTAACTGAAGCTGCTTGTCATTAACTTGAGAAAAAAATTGGCTACAGTGGTCCCTTGAAGCAACACTATTCAAGGCAGCCATTAATGTTAAAGGTGAGGTTACTTTATACTGAGGTACCTTATAAGGAAGACTTTGTAATTAATAGGTATCTTTTAGAAAATAAAACATTGTGATCTTCTCAGGAAATAGTGAAATAAATTCAGTTCAGTTTGATAATAATAATAATAATAATAATAATAATAATATCAACAGTGTTATTTATTTTTTTTATAGTAACTGCTTTCGAAAAATGTGCTTGAAATGTCTTTGCACTGTAATTCTTGCACAACTTGTAGGTTGGTAGTTTTTCTCAGAATTATTTGCTTTACTGCAACTACTACAGGCCCAAAATTGTTACTTTATGAGATCATCCACCTGCTACTTGAAATGCTGTTTGGTGGTAGTCTTGAGGCAGTGACCTTTTCCTCTTTTAGGGAATGAAGGTGTGGGCTGTAACTTTTTTAAAATGTTCATTGTCAGGCCTTTCCTTGTTGGACTGTTTCCCAGATCTTACCATGTATCTCATTACATTTGTCAGCTCAGTTGACAGCAAATTTTAGCTCTCCTCATTACCTCCTCCCTCTCCTCCCCCTTCTCCCTGCAGCATGAGATAAACTGGTCTATGCTTCATTTTTCTGATTCCCAGATTTCTCTTTTCATGGATTGTGTACTGAAATCAGTACATTAGTGTCATTAAATCCTGGTGGAGAGTAATTTTTGCATTTAAGCACCATACAGTTGTAGCAAAATACTGATGGATACAATAAATTTTTTGATGGATGAAAACAGGTTGTGTGCATGCGTGCAATGTAATGCCAACAAAGACCAATTATTAAGTGCGGTCATTTTCTTACAAAGCGAGGTATGACCAAGTTGCATATAAATTATTTGCTGCGAATACTGAGGGGTACTACGATAAAATCGTGGACAAAATATCAATCGGTTTACGTCCTTAGAATGAATGGAGTTCATTGTGGTAGATGTCAGCATGTCAGCCCATATTGACATTTATCTTTACTTTTAAAAGGTAATTTGTTTTAGTTGCTTATCTCACCATTGTAATTATAATTGTGTCAGATTATATTCAGTTGTGTCGGTTCTTGATTTTTTTACTCTTATGTTTTGATGTTGTAATTTAGAAATTTGTTTTAGTTATAAATATATGTACATTGTAATAAGTAACAAAGAAATTAAGGGGGGATATGGTAGTAGTCCACGTGAGCAAATAATCCAGGTAATGGGGGGAGGTAGGGAAATATGGTAGTAGTCCACATGAGCATAACCCAGGTAATCAGTAGGGGGTAGGGGGTTTGGGAAATTTGTTTGTAGTCCACGTGAGCATAATCAGGTAATCAGTAGGAGGTAAGGGGTTTGGGAAATTTGTTTGTAGTCCGCATAAGCATAATCAGGTAATCAGTAGGGGGTAGGGGGTTTGGGAAATTTATTTGTAGTCCACATAATCAGGCTGTGTATACGTGATGTTTTGCTGTAATTTCCTCACATAATTTTAGTATTTGCATTTGTATCTTGTTGGTTTTAATGGCACTTTGAACGAAATATTGGCTAATAATGACAGCTAAGTGACTTTCCCAATAACACAGGGGCTCTGGGTGGCAGAGTGGTCTAAAGCACTCACCATTACTGAACACTGCCATCTTACTTATATCCAGATGGGTTCAAGTTTTGGGCTCTACCAATGTGGCTATGTGACAAAGCTCGCCAGGAGCTTCCTGAAGGTCGTTGGTACTTCTGGGGTTTTCCTGGGTTCTTCCTCTATCAGGTATACTGGCTGCCATGCATAGCCTATCTTGCGCTAAAAAATAGCATTAAACCGATAAAAAGCAAAATCAAGGATACACTGAACCAGCCAACTTGGGCTGGCCTGCTCAGGCATCGAAACTGTGACACTTGAATTGCAAGTCTGATGCTCTATCAGCTTAAGTTCTGTAGTTTCCCACATCAAAATTTTAGTGAAAATTTGTGTGCTGTCTGAATTCTCACAAGTTTTATGCTCTAAAATTATGTGATTTACAGTAGGTAGGAATCCGTTCATCAGTAGCATTTTTAAAAAACCAAACAAGGACTTGATCAAGCATGTTGATTATACATTCTCTTTTATCTCATTCACAGTTTTGTTTCAAAAGTTTTGTTAGTCATGGAAAATTGTTGTGATCTTAATTGTGTGTGTGTGTGTGTGTGTGTGTGTGTGTATCTATCTATCTATCTATCTATCTATATATATATATATATATATATATATATATATATATATATATATATATAATGTGGTGCAAATCTTTTATAAGTGGTAAGAGTATGAGAGGATAGCATCAAATGAGGTAAGCCACCATAATCTACTCCACTAATAGACTGATTATCTAGCATGCTGGGGGAGGGGGGTAAAGGAACTGCTGTTGTTGTTATGCCCACAGCTTCCAACTGATGACTACACTATGCATTCATCCACAAAGTGAGTGACTGAGGCTGGTTCTATTTTTGCTCTTTCCTTATAAAGAGATGGGAAAGCCTGTAGAATGCTTCCTTCCTGTGTTGCATGTACACATTTCTTCATGCTTCCCAGCATCCCTTATGAAATTGAACCAAGCTCCTGAGTTCATCTGGGGGGAAAACTTGTGGCAACTTTTCATTTGTTATTTTGGGGGGAATTCGAGATACTTAAATTGTATTTTGGACTTTCGCTTGATGGTGGAATAGAGGGCTTTGAAAATCCTAGATTCGTGGTCATCCAAGTTTTCTGAAAGTGGCAGAATTATTGAGATTTTGCTGCACAGGTGAGTTAGATTGGCATCCATTTTTTATCTGTAATCTGATAGGAGGACTCCAACACAGGGACTATTTTTAGGCCCACATGTGCAGTATTGTTCTGTACTTGTATAATATTGTATTACAGCCTAGAGACTTACAGTAATCATTCTGCACAAGGAAGCATTGACCATATTGTTGATTATGGTTCACAGTTTTGTATAAAATTTGTATTACATGTATATTTGTATCAAATTTGCATTAGTCTTGTTTCAAACATGTACAAGTTTCTTGTTTACAGATTTCTTTCTAATTTCATAAAAAGTAATCAGGTTACGGACTCTTCACACACAAACACACACACACACACACACTTTACTGTTTTCATCCCTTTGACATCGATGTTTGATTTCAAAAGAATTTTCATTCATAATTTAATGTAAAAAGCATAGGGACACTTTTTAACATCCAATGGAGTTTTTATTTTTGTATGAACAAGAAATATTAGCTTATTAAATGAACTCTTAAAATTTGGAAAGAATTTCATTTTGACATGTATAATTTACACTGAGATATGAAAAGTATACTATTGTATCTACACCAAGATTGCCAGTTGTTAATGTTTATCCAGATGTGAAATGTTTTCCCTTGAATTATATTTCTGAGAGATCTTATGATAAGTGAAGTAAATGAACCACGAGACACAATGAAACATGACAAAATTTACACCTGAATTACTGATCCCTATCAGTATCCATCGGTTGTCAAGACGATTAGCTTACATATATGAATTTCTGTTTCATCCCCCACCCACCTGGATAATTAGCACTACATGCTGAAGTCTCACTCAACCATACCTCTCTTGTGGCTGTGTCATATCTAACAATGAGCATCGGGTTTAAAAAAAAAAACGTTTTTCTAGTAATACCAGAACAAGGCTGTCCGAATATTGAAATATTTCCAAGTTGAAAAAATTTCCAAAGTAATATGATGTTTGATTGGCTTATGAATAAGGTGATGTACATTACTGTGATGATGAGATAATGCCATATCTCTGGTAAACTTTAACATTTTTTATTGACTCATTGAGACATTCATCGTAAAACGTGTGTCTAATGACATTTTTTTATGCTTACAATAGACACTGAAGATGGAAATGATGGCACAAAGTTTGTCTCATTTTTGAGATAGCGAGAAACATTCTTTTAGGTTTGTTTGTACTAAATAGGACTAAAGTGCCTTAATCTCAGTAATGCACTTTACCAAGCTCTCATAAGGCATAATTATCATGGAGCCATGTGTGTGCATGCTTCAATGAAAATACACGTCATCAATGAGATATGTAATTGTTGGTTTGGGTTTAACACCATTTATAAGCACATGATGGCATATACATGGCAGCTAGTGTATAGTGGTGGGAAAACCCCAACAAGGACCACAGAGCCATGGGATGCTACTGGCAAGCTTTCTCAAAATGCCACATTGACCAAGCCTGAGACCCACGAAGACAGTGATTGGTAAATGCAAGCACTTCAGAACACTTGGCCATTTGGGACCAGTGGAAGAGATATAAACATGCTTTAAAAATTTGGAACACAAAATTGTATCCCATTTGACTGTACTCTTTGCTCTCTTGATTTGAAAGGAACAGTTCTATCATGGTTTTAAGCTGCCAATATTTTATTTGGAATACCAGAATTTCACAAGGATTGTGTATGTTTCATAAGGGTTGTTTGTTTTATATCGATAGATATTGCAGGAAATGTACACATAATCTCATATCTATACTTTTTATTTTAAAAACAAAAAACAAATAACCTCATCTGTAATTGGTTTTAGTGTTAATATGTAACTGATGCAATTTCATCACGCCAGATTGACATTTATTGTAAGGAAGTTTCTTTGTAGATCTTTTATGATAGATTACTCAAAATCTGTACCAGGTCATCTTTGAGTAAATAATTATTTATATTTACTAATTGAAACAAAAATGTTTTAATTTTAGGACATTATAATGACCTGTGTGTATGAACACAATCTCAAAATGTCTTAGTTTTTATGGTTGATTTGACCAAGAGCAGATAACTGTCATACACTAAAAGCAGGCAATTAGTGACTGATTAATTTCAATAGATTTGATTTTTCTTGACAAGTGTCCTGCACTTTGATACAATAAATTCATCATGGATCTGTCAAGTGTTACCACTGGCATATTCAAGTCTAAGAATCAGTCCCCCCCCCCCCGAATTTTCATGTCACAAACCACATTTTATTTGACAACTGCAGTAGCAGATGACCCAGATTCAATTTCAGCCTATAACATTGATTTATTGGACTCCTTGTCTTAAGTGTTATCATAATATTGCCTCCACAAGATCAAACAGAGTTGTATTTTTACAGTGTTTAGGTAGAACACAAAGGTAAACTTAGGTGAAGAATTCACTACATGTACAATTAAATCTATAGTGCTCACCTCTGTGTGTGTGTGTTTATATATATATATATATATATATATATATATATATATATATATATATATATATACACACACACACACACACACACACACAGACTCCAGGTGTATAAAGTCAGTGTCCCCTGTTTATGTAAGGACTGCAGGTAAATAAAGACCCGTGTCCCCCTGTATACAAGGACTTGGGGCCAGATTCAGATAAGGTGAGGCCCTACGCTATGGGGAGCTGTAGAGGTCCTATTGGGTGGTTGTTGTTGTTATAGGGTTTAATGCCATTTTTCAGCGCAAGATAGGCTATACATGGTGGCCAGTATAAATGGTGGAGGAAGAACAAGGGGAAACCCAGTAAAGAACCACCAACCCACGAGAAGCTACCAGCAAGCTCTCTCACATACCCACATTAACTGAGTGCGAGACTCGAACCCACGCAGACAGAGGTGAGATGGCAGTGATCCATAACAGTGAGTGCTTTAGACCACTCGGCCACCCCCCATGGTAAGTGTTAACATAGAATAAGGCTGTAAAAAATTCTGAAGTTTTGAGAGGCCCCTTCAGACTGTGAGGCCCTTAGCTGTAGCTTCTTTAGCTTATGCCTGTAAGGATTGCAGGTGTATAAAGACCAGTGTCCATCTGTATATAAGGACTCCAGCTGTATAAAGTCAATTGTCCACCTGTATATATGGACTCCAGCTGTATAAAGACTAGTGTCTACATTATAAGTTCACACACTTTTTGAAGCAAAAATTTCCAGGTTTTTTTCCATGTTTTTTTCCTGGGAGAAATTGATTCTTATTATGGTCTAATTCTGACTTTTATTGAATGGTACCTAGAACATTTAAGTCTTGGGACTTTAAAATAAAACACTGTTAGCAGACTCTCATTTGGCTGGACATATGACAAAGTACTAAACCACAGGATGCATTGCAGAGAGAAGAATGACTATTGAAATTTATATAAATTTGCATGCAAGTCATTTTAATTTACAGAATTAATGAAGGAAGCTTTTTAAGAAAGGGATTTGAAACTGACAAAAATCCTTTAAAAATTATGCAGTGTTCCCTGTTATAAGGCCATCCCTTCTGCAACAGGAAAGTGGCCTTTAGAAGAGGGGTCACTTTTCTGGAGGGGGGTCACACAAATATGACTAATAATTACATGTAAAGTATGCAAGGTGAGCCAAACTTTTCAATTATTGTGTTTTATTAAAATTATGGGCAGTTTTGAAATCAGTGTGATAAAACTTGTACCAGTGTTATTTAAAATAATTATGAATATTCATCAATCATGGTGCAAAACTGCCTTGTCAGTGAAGTCTGATTGTAACTATAATCCTCCATTTATTCCATGTTCCCACCACTATAGTATGTATAACTGGCATATGTTTTGGACTCTTTCAGACGTCAAAGATCTCAGCTGTGATCAAAGGACTCTATGTGCATTGGTCGAATTGCTTTCACTTTTCCTTTTAAATTTTGAATGTCTAATGACATTTTGCACTTTTTGTAAGAATCATTGGCAATTTGTAGCTATTACACAAAATGCTCAGTACACTGTATTTACAAAGAATATGAGCTTGTCATGTGATAACTGGCTTTAGTCTGGTACTCTTTCAAATACATTTAAAAATTCACGAGAGTAGCCACCAAGGCCAGCAAACCATTTTTGGCTCTACTGATCCTAGAACAGAAGAGCTTATGGTATGTTGTTTGCTGTCCATCCATTAGTACCCGTTCGTCATTGCTAATCCTCCTAAACTACTTGGAGGATCGCCATGAAACTTCACACACAAATTCATCCCATAGTTTAGTTGGTCTTTATAAAAATGGTGGTACTTGGAGTATGGCTGCTACAGTGATCATCTTGAAAATCTTGTAATCACTACTCCTTCTGAATGGATGGTCATATCATCATGAAGTTTTCACTAAAGACATCATATGAGGCCTTGTTGGTCCTGAAAGGAAAATGGTGTGAATCTGGAATCCAATATGGCCACCATAGTTGCCATCTTTAAAATTTTGTTATTGCTACTCATCTTACATGGATGGTCATATCAACATAAAGTTTTCACTGAAAGACTTCTTATGAGGTCTAGTTGGTTCTAAATGAAAATTGTGCCAATCTGTGCTCCAGTATGGTTGCCACAGTGTCCATTTTGATGTGACGTCCAGTATGGCCACAACAGCCACCATATTTAAAATATTATAATATTGTTATCACAAGTCCTTCTGCATGGATGGTCATATCAACATCAGGTTTTCACTTGAAGACTTCCTGTGAGGTCTAATTGGTCCAAATGAAAATAGTGCTGATCTAACTGATTGATGGTAGATCTGTATTTACAACTTGTATTTTGTACTTGTATGGTTTTTGCAGTACTACTTGACTGATGGCAGATCTGTGTCATAGGTATCTTATGTACAAATATCTACATGTAGAGAATTTGTCTTGGATAGTTAAGAATGAAATTAGGTAAGGTATCTAAAGAGTACATTGTTCCATCTATCTATAATCCAAGAATTTAAACAAAATGTCATAATTCCACATAGATTTCAAGATACAATTCTTACTATTAGATATTATTGTCATCACTGAACACACATAATTTCTAATTACTAGTGACTGATGACCAGATCTGTATTTACAATTTATACTTTGTGTAGCACCAGTTGACTGATGGCCAGTCTGTATTTGAATTCATCAGGTCTGTATTACAACTCGTTCTTTTTGTAGTACCGGTTGACAGATACCAGATCTGTAATTGCAATGTGTACTATTCTGTGGTACTAGTTGGCTGAAGGCCAATCTGTAATTGCAACTCGGTAGATCTGTATTATAACTAGTACTTGTTGTAATACTGGCTGACAGATGGCCAATCTGTATTTGTAACTTGTCCTTTTTGTAGTACTAGTTGCCTGATGGTAGATCTGTGTTTCGGTTGTGCACAATTTGCTGCTTGAAATGCATAGAAAATGTGGGAATAAAATTACTATCAGAAAAATGTCAGTTAAATTGGCAAATCTTTCCTGTATTCAAATTTAATTGGGCAGTTGAAAGCAGATATATTCATTTAGACTGGTGAAGGGAGCTAAGGTCACACTAGCTTTTTGTGCACATGTCCATAAATGTGTATACTAAAATTGTTGTGTCTTATTTCCAGATGTTTGAATAACCATGCATTGACTTGAGGTAACTGGCACAGGTGGAAATATGATTTTAAATATTTTCTTATTGGTCATTTGTAACCATTTCTCACCTTAATGAGATTGGTATACAATTACAATGTACTTGGATGCAAATCCTATGGTTCCCATGAACTGTAGCAAATTTCGACACAACTTCCTGTCTTGCTGTACGTCATTCCCCATTTTTGCATTACATGGGCACAAAGCGGGACCTTTTTGTGCTGATAATTATTATTTTAGGTCTAGGTTGCAAATATTTGCATTAATTAGACCTGTAAGGGAGACTGTCAACTATGCATGATGCAGAATTTTGTCATTGTGAATTGCTGCATAGACTCTCTTATGAGGCAAGTCCAGCTGCAAACTGCACAAAGATCTGCATTGCATAATGCACCAGCAGATCTGGGTCTGTGCAATTTGTTAGGACTAATCAATAAAACAAACAGGATGGACCCTGATCTACAGGTGCTTTATGCTATGGCAGATCAGAATCTTTGTTTTTTGCAGTTTGATTTGACTTATAAGCAAGTATATACAGTAAATAACTGAGCCTTGTTAATCTTGTATTTGTTACAAGTCATAATCCAACCAGGATAACAACAGGTTCAAAAACAGTAAATATCACTGTAAATGGACCATTATAACATCACCTGTAATTTGGGCTCATGTGACTATATATTTATATTATTTTACCTGTTTGGCTTTTTTATTTTAAACACACTTTTAGCATATATTGGCAATTCTTGCTGATTAGATGGGAGCTAAGTACCTTTCCCAAGGACATGTTACCTGTGTGGACCTATATTATGACATACATTTTGTACTGTTGCCTTAGTATTGGTATTTGATAACAATTACATGTATCATAGATTTCACAAAAAAAAAGAATGGGCGCAGCTTTGAAGAAATGGAGGATATTTTATGGAGGTGGTTATAAGGTGTGTTCATGAGTTTGATAATGCACTATTAAATCAGTCATGCTAATTTCTCAAAAGGGGCTCAAACAAATCAGTCATATGTGTGAGATTTGCACATCATGCTTTCAAGTGACACCTTCATTTTTTCCATAACCCCATCCCTCCCATTTAGAAAATCCTCCCTTCATTTTCAAATGAGGGAGTAATCTCCATCCAAATTTTCAGTTTAAGAACAGACCCTGGATTGTTCTGGAAATTTCCTTTTCACGGATCTTAGGAAATGAAGATATAGATAGGTCTCTTCTGGCAATGGCACCATCAGCTTTGAATTATTAAGGCTTTTTATTTACCTCATTATAATTCCCCTCAATGTCAGTCTTATAACATGGGATGGGTCATGAATTCCATTTTAATAGTCATATTTTGTTTTTGTGTTGTTAATTTATTCTCAAATTAGGTCTTAGTTCATGAGAGGCAAGTTTATAGTGTTTTTTGTGTTATAGTGCACTATCAGGACAGCCATGTTGTGAGGCACACTTATAATGCAGGTTTGTAATTATGTAGTTCCCATGAACAGTGGTCAGTGTTACAAAGAGGTCAGCACTTTATTTGAAATTTCATGAGTACGTTGATCTTGATTAGTGCTGTTAACCCAGTCAGATTATATGTAGGTCACAATAACCTACTTTTAATGCTTCTGTGGCTACTGGTACATACAATTTTGGAATCTGTCACTGTATGGAGCAATGTAGATCTAATATGATCTGTATTCTTATATTTAGCTTTTGTTTGCAAAATTACTGATCTGTGAAAGGGAGGAGTTGATGGGTAACTGCCCCTGCACACATAATTATGGTTTGCCCCATTTTTTCTTACACAGCTGAATATTTGAGAATGGCCTTTTGTGTTGTTGTTTATCTACTCAGGGGTGTTCTGCTGTGAACAAAATAAAACAAAAAGAGACTATAATTATTGGTTGCTTCCTATTCCACCTCAGTTATGTGTAACCCTCAGTGTTGCATAAGGTTGTAGTAATCAAGGTTAGCTGGGCTATAAAAAAAACCCCAATCTTATCATTGATCTGCAGAGTCAGGTTTCTGTCAGCAAAAACTAATGTTGGGGCCAGCTTATTGAATGGGCGTGGCATCATACCAGAGGATGTCAGTGTTAACTTAGACACAGAGTCTAGCCAAAGTACTTTGATTTTTTTTATGAGGATAATCTGTCAGTTTGTTGTTTCATTTTATATCTGATAAAAGTTCATAATTGATGGGTTCAATATGACTGCAGACTGCTTGTGTCATTACACATTGTTCCCCCAAAAGCTTATACAATATGTTATTTTATCATTCTTAAATTGTAGCAAGCCCTTTTTGTTTATTAAATTATCCATGCATTTCAAATGAATATGAGTTTGATGACATCACCTCTAGAATAATGAAATAGAAACTAAACCTGTTGATCATAAACTGTTTCCCCTGAAGACTTCATATCTGGTCTGTATTTCAAAATTTTCTTGGCATGAAATTCCAGCTGAAGCTCACAACACTGAAATTTGATGTGATACATTCATGTCTCCTTCTGATAAGACCATCCATTCTTCACTGGAAAAAAATGGACTTCATAAAGGGGGTGCCTCCCTTGACTGGGACAAAATGGTGTAAATATTCTAATTTAGTGTCAGAGAAGGTGGTGTCTGATAGTGAAATGGTGAGGGGGTAGGCTCAAGACAGTGTAATTACCATGTATCTACTCTGCATTGACCATTGGCAATAGAGTAGAATCATTGGCTGTTTGACATTCAAGTGGAATAATTGAATATTGACAGTCTGCTAGAATCATTGAATATTGACAGTCCAGTAGAATCACTGACATTTGACAGTCCATTGACTATTGACAGTCCAGTAGAATCACTGACATTTGACAGTCCATGAAAATCATTGACTATTGACAGTCCAGTAGAATGGACCCAAATTAATAAAATCCTAATATTCCTTAGATTTATTATTTTAATTGAAGTTAAAGACTGTAAGTAATTTCATTTTTTGAGCTTAACTTGTTTCTCTGACTGCAATATTTTTCCATGAAAAAATGATGGATTCCAGTCTGATAACTTTTGTCAAACAATATGAGACACAAACCTATGAGCAGATAATATCCTTATCTTGAATTTGACAGATATTGTAAAAATGGGGTTTGGTTTGTCATCAAGTGCAATTTTATCCTCTGATAAGTACGGTATTGTTATACAATACAGTTTAAAGAATAAGAAGAATTATTTCACGGTAATTAGAACTTGAACCAGTCATGACATATGTACCCATAGACAGACCCTATGTACTCACAGTCAAGCCCAGGGTCAGGCACTTATCCCCACTCTCGGGACCCGTGTACCTACACACAGGCCCTATGTACCTAGGTTAGGTCTTATGCACCCACAGACAGGCCTAATGTCCCACTGTCTGGCCTTGTGTAACCAGTCAGATGATATGTACCACAGACAGGCCCAATGTCTCACTGTCTGATCCTGTGTAACCAGTCAGGTGATATGTACCACAGACAGGCCCAATGTCCCACTGTCTGATCCTGTGTAACCAGTCAGGTGATATGTACCACAGACAGGCCCAATGTCCCACTGTCTGGCCTTGTGTAACAGTTAGGTGCTATGTACCACAGACAGGCCCAATGTCCCACTGTCTGATCCTGTGTAACCAGTCAGATGATAGGTACCACAGACAGGCTCAATGTCCCACTGTCTGGCCCTGTGTGACAGTTAGGTGCTATGTACCACAGACAAGCCAATGTACCCATAGTCCAGTCTTATGTATGCAGTCCAGTCCTATGTATGCAGTCAGGTCATATATATATAGGCCCTATGTATCCACATGCAGGCTCTGTATTCTCAAGGATTTTGTAGCACAAACCCCAAGGAGATGGTTTTAGGGAACTATACTGTATTTGGCATCCTTGACATGGCAATTCAGACTATTATCTTTGAGTCCTAAACTAGTACTGGTACACAATATTTACCAAGGTAGAACCTTAAAGTCAAATTCTGAAATGATAAAAGAGGACAATGACGTAATGTTTGACACACATGTCAGGTTATCACTGATATCATTAACAAATTCACACTTAAAACTGTGCATCATGACAAGTAGTACTGAAATCTACTCCATTTACATACAGATAATTTTATGTATAAATGTATATATGT
This sequence comes from Megalonaias nervosa, assembly GCA_016617855.1. Classification (NCBI taxonomy): domain Eukaryota; kingdom Metazoa; phylum Mollusca; class Bivalvia; order Unionida; family Unionidae; genus Megalonaias; species Megalonaias nervosa. The sequence continues at coordinate 98,613 of JAECUM010003917.1, read as the reverse complement.
ATGTATGTATGTATGTATGTATGTATGTATGTATGTATGTATGTGTGTGTATGTATATTTGTATGTATGTATATTTGTATGTATGTATGTATGTATGTATGTATGTGTGTATATATGTATGTATGTATATATGTTTTGAATGTATGTATGTATGTGCATGTATGTATGTATGTATGTATGTATGGTTGTATGTATGTATGTACATAAGTATGTATGTATGATTGTATGTATGTATGTATCTAAATATGTATGTTTGGTTGTATGTATTTAAGGTAGTATGTATGTATGTATGTATGTACATATGTATGTATGGTTGTGTATATGTATGTATGTATGTATGGTTGTATGTATGTGTGGTTGTGTATGTATGTATGTATTTATGGTTGTATGTATGTATGTATGTATGTATGTATGTATGTATGTATGTATGTATGTATGGTTGCATGGTTGTATGTATGTATGGTTGTATATATGGCTGTATGTATTGTTGTATGCATGGTTATATGTATGGCTGTATGTATGTATGGTTGCATGGTTGTATGTATGGTTTTATGTATGTATGTATGTATGGTTGCATGGTTGTATGTATGGTTGTATGTATGTATGGTTGTATGTATGGCTGTATGTATGTATGTATGTATGTATGGTTGCATGGTTGTATGTATGGTTGTATGTATGTATGGTTGCATGGTTGTATGTGTGGCTGTATGTATATATGTATGGTTGCATGGTTGTATGTATGGTTGTATGTCTATTTCTGGGTAGGGATGTATGCATTTTTGCATGTTTGTGCAGATATAAATAGAAAATTATTTACAACATCATTACTCAGTTCGAATAATTAGAAATTAATCCATGATTGTTACTTTTAAATTAAATGTCATTGTTTTAAAATAAAAACTGTTTCATATGTTCCTTTTGAAGTTTATACTGTGTTGGACTATCTCATGTTTTTGGTGTGAAAGAGTTTGGAAAGTAAAGATGCTTTTCATTATCATTAGAAATCTGCTACCATAGTAACACTTAGCAGGAGAAAATCTCTACACTGGATCAACTGAGGAGTGGAAAAAGTATATATTATTAACAGATGGAACCCTGTTGTCATAGGATTCAAACTACAGACATCAGATACAAATTAGCAACAGGAAAGAGCCTTGCTTTGGGGAACATTGCACTTCAGTGTGTGTGTGTGTGTGTGTGTGTGTAAACATTTACCAAATGGGAACAATTTTTTTTTGTTGTCAGAATGAATCCACAATTTTATGAATTTTGCTTGAGTCTTGAAATGCTTTCATCAGTGTTAAGAAACATTATTGATACCTTTGTGCCATTTACTTTTTTATAACACTGTTGGTCATGTATCAGTGGAGCTTATGATATGTCATCCATTGTCCATCCACTCTTGGCACACTTTTGCTATCACATCTTATGATATGTCATCCATTGTCCATCCATTCTTGGCACACTTTTGCTATCACATCTTATGATATGTCATCCATTGTCCATCCATTCTTGGCACACTTTTGCTATCACATCTCCTCCTGAGCTAATTGGAAGATTGCAATAAAATTTTACACACCCATTCATCCCATGGCCTAGTTGGTCCTAAATGAAAATGGTTCAAATCAGACATCCAATATGGCCACCACTGCAGCCATATTGAAAATCTTATTTTAGATTCTCCTCCTGAATGCACCATCACATCAACAAGGGAATTTCACTGACAGACATTTTCAACTCTCAGCAGTTAAAAGGTGTAAAATATATTGTCACATATTCCAGGAAATGATTTTGGTTTCATCTTTGTTGCAAGAAAGTTCCCTCTATGGTGCCTATCAGATATGTTTAAAAATCCTAGAAAATGAAGATATAAGAGAACTATAGTTCATTTTTTACTCTATTGAGTGAAGCTTAAACTGGTTGAGTCTTGTGTCCTCATTGCCAAAGAAGCATAAGATAATCAGTTTCATTGGCTGACAGAAATGTCTTACAGATTTTGATTAACTTGGACACTAATTGAGGGCACATAATACGTGTCATGGATGGAAAATATAAAGAAGAAAAGAGGAAATTTTCAGCAAAAATACTGCTGAATTTATTTCTAAAGCAACATGCAAGAATGAAAAAATGTTGATTTGAATGTCAGAAAAAAAATTGTGGAGGGGATTGGTTACATTAGCATGAGGAATTTAAAGTCCCTGTAGTGCACTTTTACTTGGCAAATCAGATTATTGCATGGTTTTCTACAATTTCCTTGTTCACTAAAATAACCATGTCCTGAACAGTGAACAATCTTATTTGAGTGGACCAAACATTTTTGGAAAACCATACCATAGTGTCTTTCAGCAGTGATGATTCAGAGTATAGAATGCCAGAAAAGTGAAAATCTATTAGACCTAACACTATGAAAACATTCATATTTTCAAATGATTTTTAGATCACACAAATGTTATGATGATCCTAACCTCTTCGATTATCCTATTAGGTTCATCATACTTGTGGGTCTTACTGGAAGTTGTGAAATGTATTCCAAGTCTAGTTCTAAACATCATTTTGGTGGATTTATTAGAAAAGGCAATGAACAATGGAATAAATTTGATTGTACTGTTTTCTGTTTCCATAAAGTAGTTCTTTTCCCATAAAATGTTGGAACAGCATACTCTTTTTCTCTCCATCAAGATTCCTTGGTACAGCTTAACCTATTTTCTCTCCTATAGGATTCCTTGTGACAGCATGTCCTTTTTTCTCTCCTTCAGGATTCCTTGTGACAGCTTGCCCTTTTTTCTCTCCTTCAGGGTTCCTTGTGACAGCTTGCTCTATTTTCTCTTCAGGATTCCTTGTGACAGCTTGCTCTATTTTCTCTTCAGGATTCCTTGTGACAGCTTGCTCTATTTTCTCTTCAGGATTCCTTGTGACAGCTTGCTCTATTTTCTCTTCAGGATTCCTTGTGACAGCTTGCTCTATTTTTTCTTCAGGATTCCTTGCGACAGCTTGCTCAATTTTCTCTTCAGGATTCCTTGGGACTGCTTGCTCTATTTTCTCTTCAGGATTCCTTGTGACAACTTGCTCTATTTTCTCCTCAAGGTTCCTTGTGACAGCACCTACAGTTTATCCAAAAATGTTCAGTTTATTATATCCATATATGAATGTAGCTTATTATCAGTGCTGTGTGTGTGTGTGTGTGCATGTGTGTCTGTGTGTGTGTGTGTGTGTTATTGAGACTCCAAAATTTTTGTGTGTGTTTACAAATGATGTCAATGTGACCCAAGTAAATAGGTTTTCTTTGAAGCATTTAATACACTTTAGATCTTGCATTGTCATATACCATCATCACACACATAAAAATTCACAATCACACATGCATCAGATTAAAAATACATCTGTCTTTAAAATCTATTGGACAGTGGAAAAGAATCCTAGCTAGATGAAGACTCGTTTGTTCAGTGGAGGATTTGAAAGTAATGCAAGTGTCATTAGTGTTCATCTTTGCACTCACTAGAGACTAGATGGAAGTGTTGTTCAAACTTACAGAAGATCTTATTGACTTTTACCTGGCACTGAAAACAGTCTTTCTGCATCTGTGTTGATATGTCGCTATGAGGGAATGTCAGACATGTTACACTAGTCTAATAGAATATTAAAGCCTTGTTATCCTGTAGGTAGGTAACATTGCCCATGTCAGTATGGTGTTTACAGCACGTGCAGAGAACACAATGTACCCCCTTGCTACCTGTGCTTCACAAAGTCAGACTTGTCAACCAGGAGTTCTAAAATTTAACTTTGCAGGGCTTTGCTCACTTCACATATGGCTTGTCCTTCCTCTAGTCAAACATGCATTTGGACACATTTTGCCTTAAGCAGTTAATTATATTTCCCTACTATTTCAGCTAATGAAAAAAGTCATATTTTGCATCTTATATATGGATTAAAACTGGATCTCAAAGAAATATTATTGCAATGATGAACTAAGCAATAATTTTTAATTAGGATGACTTAAACATTCTCACAACTAAGTGTAATAACTTCGGTTTCTTCAAGGCTGAGGTATCTCTCTGATTTACCTAATTTCAAACTTCATGTACTAGGTTTTGTTCCACTTCCTGTATGTTACATATGCAAATTAGCTGAGTTGGCTCTTCCAAAGTAGACTGCTTTGTAGGCCTAAGTGGTTAGAGCACCTTCCTCAGATGTGGGAGGTTGTGGGTTTGAACCCTGGCCAAGTCATACCAAAGACTTATAAACATGGTACTAGCAGCTGCCTCGATTGGTGCTCAGCATTAAGAGGTTAGTGTAGGACTGGTCAGCCTGGTGTCAGGATAATATGACTGGGTGCCTCAGTGCTTGACATAACTATAAACTTCCACACTGCAGACATTGAAGTAATATGACTGACAAATTGTTAAAGCTACATTAAAAATCTAAATCACACACATACACTCTTACACAGCAGTGCTCGAATGACCTGCAACAAAAATTCACCCTTGTTATTGTCAGTCAGTTAAGTACTTTCTGAATTGGGGCTTTTATCCTTCTTTAGGTTTTTAATCACCTCTCTGACAATTATCTCTATAAACTGCCCCAAGGTGAGCATTTAAACATGGCTGTTGACTGTCCAGGCAGGTCACAGGCTATAGGCATATATCATTGTGCCACTGTCTTTACTTCATTCATAAGATTTACTGGAATTTGTATACTTTGTTGGTGAATATGTAAATAATGGAGGGCCACAAGGAGTATTAGGTCCATGCAAAGATTATGTCACCGTTCTTAAATAAAGTAATTATTATTATTATTATTATTATTATTATTATTATTGTTGTTGTTGTTGTTTTGTTGTTGATGCTGTTATTTATATTATTATTGTTGTTGTTATTGTTATTGTTGTTGTTATTATTATTATTATTATTATTATTATCCAAACCATAATCTGTGCTACTGTGAGGAGAAATTTTGAACAGTTGATCAGATTAAAAAGTATTTGACAGTTAGAAGAAATACTACCTGTTTATTAATTTTTCGTGTAGCCTTTTTCCAATCCGCTATTGAAATAGCTTGCAAGCTACAAATTTTTTCACTGCCATTGTCATGTTCATTAAGAGCCATTAATAGGAAAGGGAAATTGTGTGGCATACGATAGGAAATAAGTGCTTAAATGAAGTATGTATTGAGACCTTGTTTCCCAATATATCCGGACTTAATAATGACAGATGTAGATCAGATAATTAATACAAACCCCTTTACTAATACTAACCTCTTTCAATACTAGCCCCTATCAATACTAACTCCTTTCAATATAAAACCCTTTTAATTCTAAACACTTTTAATATGAATCCCTTTTAAATACATGTATGGATTATGTAGTCTGAAATAAAGAATTCTTATCTCATCTTAATGCTAACCACTTTCAAAACTAAATCCTTTTAATATTATCCCAATTTAATACAAACCCCTTAACTCATTAACCCCTTGCACCTTGTTTATGCGTCAGGAGGTAGTAGCCTACTTCCGAGCTCTGTAGCATCAAGGTCATATAAGATACACTATAGTGGATGTATTATAGAAAGGTAGACAGATATAGCTCTACAATGATACCAGATAATCTGGACTTCTTATTGCACTACAAAATACAGAGGGAAAAATAATTTTTTGGACCCAATTTTTTTCTACCCAAAACTCACCTGTTCTCAGAATCCAATTTTGTGTCCGGATTTGAGACTTTTGGCCTCAGAGCTAAGGCAGACCGGTCGGATCTGCACACAGAGAGTTGAACCTTTGCAAAAAGTAGGATAAGATGGGCATTTCGAATCAAAAGTGGTCTTGATAAGAAAATGATGGGTCTGTTAACCAATAAAAAAATGAACTCCAACTTTTACCCTTCTGCTCATGTGCGAGTGAAATAGCCAATGATTTTTGGGTCCAGTTTCTCTCTTATAAAAAACAAACTTGGATGACAATGTTTTTTTTTTTTGTTGACAAGAATAATGAGCAGAACGACTGAATAATGACTCAGACTTCACTGCATGTACTTGTTTATATCTCACTATGGTATTGAATGATGGGGCATAGAGTGTTGCCCAGTGGTCCTGTCATGTTTGTCACAAAGTTTTGTTTCCAGTCACAAACTTTTTAAGGGCTTCTAGATTAAGACCAAGTTCATTCTGAGGCTGTGCATTGAGAAGACTAAGGTCAAGTCAAGTTTTCACCATTATCTGACAAAATTTGATTGAGATATGGCCCTAGTTGGACTTGTAACTTTGCCCTTTGGTTGCATTGATATGGGTGGGGGCATCTTTGTTGAATGGACTCATATATAGCTTTTCCCAGGATTTACTCAGATTTGGCACATTTTGCTTAATAATCAATGGTAAGTAATATATATATATATATATATATATATATATATATATATATATATATATATATATTTATATATATATTTATTTATTTATTTATTTATTTATTTATTTATGCTGGAACCATTGCTCCTTTAGGGCCAATAATCATTGTCCATTACTCGGCAGTTTATTTCTTCATTCCTTCATTTTGATCCTTTCTTCATCCATGATTTATCCATGCACACAGTTTTACAGTCATTATTTTGCTTGACAAAGGTCCAGTTGTGGTTTGCACATGGAGCAAGCCCAGAGACATTTTCCCACCCTAAACTGCCAATGTTCACCATAGTTTAACAATTTAAGAAATCTCAGTATCTTGATGGGAGTTTGGGGAGGGGACAGAGGTATATGAAATGTCCTAAGGACTCAAACAAGGTGCATTACTGCAGTTTTATGGCCTTTCAAAATCAGTAAGATAAAATGGTATCTTGAGTGTCAAATCATTCTTCAGTAGAAATGCCAATTTTCATGGGGCTTGATACAAATTAGAAATTATTTAAAGCAATAGTTTGTTAAAACAAAGACATTTTCAGTCTATTCATTCTCTTTATAGGGAAATGATGTTCTTGAACATAGTGTTCAAGTCATATTAAAGGTTATAAACCTGAATACATTTAAGGTTAAAACTTAAAAGTTTGTGTACCTCCTAGAATGTTTTGTTCTACCATACACTCATTACATTAATTTATGCATAAAACTAAATAGGATTTAATTTTATTTTGTCCTCTGCTGTCCATAGATCATGCAGAGCTGACTGGCATGATGTTTCTATTATGCAGGACTACAACCACAGCATATAAAAATTTAATTCAGACTGTATTATTATTTTTTAAGGGTGTGCAGTTTAAGCAGTATTTTGGTGTATCATGTAATGGATCTGCAGCCAGTACATTTCTGTGATACATCGCCAATGTATCGGTTTTTGTGGTATTTGTACAAATACTATACAACTAAACTTTCTACTTTAGCTTTAATTTGTTTTGTTTTCTTATGTTTTTTGTTTTTCTACATCTGTCTTCCTAAAACCTCCAAAATATTTTCGAAGCTGTGTTTGTCATTAAAGTGGTTGTCATTTAATAGTTGAAGAACATATTATTTGCTGCTTGGTGCATGTGGAACCTGAAGTCTTGTATGATTTAGTGCTAACATATTATTTCCTGTTTGGTGCATGTGGAACCTGAAGTCTTTTATGAGTTAGTGCCAAATTAAATGGCAAAACAAGTCATCTTTCAGCATTTCTTAAACGAATATATTGTCCAAGAAAGAAGTAAAATTAATCATTAAACTTACCATTTATCAGGTCAGGGTGAAGTTCAAAGGTCGGATGATGAACATAACTATTCACATATGTTGAGGTCATCTAATGCTATAGGAATCTCTTTATTAGGTAATACCAGCATTTTGTCATAATAATTTACAAGTTATTTTTCAAGCAATAAACACATCATACCTGAATAACTTGAGCTATTGAAGCTATTCCCACATTAATGGCATGGGAAAGTTTGATCTGGTAATGCTACAAGAAAAGCAATGATGACTGATTTTGCATTCATGTTGGATGGCAAGCGGTGTTCCAGTTAATGTTCTTGGCTGCAAGTCTCTGAACTGGCTGTCATTTTTGTTTAAGAAGTGATGCCAAATCTTCATACACCTTTATAATTTCACAGAATGGCTTTGTCCTAGTTATGGATTTGATCTTTTATAGTAGTCACTGTACTGGGAAATATGAGGATTTAGGTTTGTTGAACTTGTTTTGAAAGTGAAATTATGTTGTTGTTTTATTTAATAAAAATAGAAGACACGCTGTTATTAGTTCATCTTCAATGTACTTCTGTGGGCAGTGTGGCTGGAGTTCATTAGATTTAAATTTACAAGCAGATTTTCTTATGCAGCTCAGATATGTAAGGATGTTTCCCAATCATTGTTCATTTAAAGTGATTTTAAAGATTTACCATGTTTTTAGATTTTCATTTAAATGAAATTAAACTTAAATGAAACTTTGACTTCTGGTTGAATCTTTAATATTATTTTTCACTTTCTGTACATTTTCTTATTACATTGCAATACACTGTACTGTATTACAATATACACAATACAAAAATTCAGGCAAAAACTGCCACCCATTATTTATTACATTCAGTTTTAGAATTTTCTGGTTAATTTTGCACAATGGAACATTATATTACTAAACTTCTTTTTCATTTAGTATCTTTGTTTTTGATGAATTGCATATGTACTGTGTATGCTGAGGACAGGTCAGGTGCTGTATGCAGGTAACTGCGGATTGTTTTTTTTTCAGTAGTGTTGCCCACTTTGTTGGGAAGGAAATGAAGATAGATATTTCTTACAGATATTTCTTACATGTGTCAGAACTGTACTCAGAAGCCTATATACACCATATAAGCACTTTTTGCCATATGGGTACTTTTTGCCATATAGGTACTTTTTGACATATAAGTACTTTTCTTTCGAGCATTTATTACTTAATGAAAATTGCTGACTCATTTCAAATTATAACATTTTGAACAGGAATAGTTGTCACTCATAATTCTTTATCTGCTAGATAAGTGAGTTTTGACGTCAAAGTTACATTGAAATGTTGCTATAGAGTTGTGAAGAGAATTTCTGAGTACTGTCATGAGAAATACTTTGAATAAATTGTTAAACACTTGTCTTGGGTACCATATAGACTTGCTTAAAAGTTTAGTTCATCTGCAAACAAAATAGACCAGATCTTGATGCTTCAGCAGATCAGGGTCTATGCTGTTTGTTCTCATGATTACTCCTAGGAAACTGAACAGATCCAGATCTGCTGGTGCATTGTGTGACAGCAGATCTGGGTCTGTTTGCAGTTGGTTTCATCTTATAAGCACATATAAATGATATTGGCATTATTTAGACTGGTTATGATTTTGACAAAGTAATTCAACCTCAGCTCTTTAGAGTATTCATTGATTTGGAGAACCACAAGTACGGACTCTTCAAAATGATGATATAGCAAATGTGAAACAAAATTTTGGAGCTCAAGATTTTCTCAAGAATTCTCCAGTTACTTTATTTGCTTTCTAGCAACCATGACATTTGGTGCCAATGCAGAACCAGTCTGCAAATTAGAAGAGATTTATTGTCAAGCAAATGCCATGTATTCTGTAAACACCTGTGACATTTTCATGCATGGGAACATTTGGAATAAGGGTTGAAATATGAATATGTTCCAAGACAATTTATTTTTGTACCCATTAAAACAGGTAATTGTGTCAAAATTTGCTTACTTTTATCTTGAATTTAAGGTGTCTTCTTGTAGCACCTGTACATGTGCAAACTGTACATTGTAGTCACAAAAAACTATACAGAGTGCATAAGAAATGTTTGATCTTGGATGACATCCATAAGATTGTTATTCCATAGAAGTATCTTTGCTGGCACATATGCTAATATCTGCATAGAGCTTGCTGATTCAGCATCTAGGATGTGTGCATAGAGCTTGCTGATTCAGCATCTAGGACATGTGCATAGAGCTTGCTGATTCAGAAACTAGGATGTGTGCATAGGGCTGTTATAGTATGCCATCAGCAAAGCTTACTGCTTTTAACCTACTGGGTCAGGATTAGTACTGCATAATGCAAGCATGTATGACTCATAGCCTGTGGGCTGGGGCTGGCCTGCCACCTGGTTTTATCTGATGATTTACATCATAGGTTGTAGCTTTTAAAATCTTCTATCTGGCCTGTACCCTGGCGGAGGTTGCTTGCATAGAGTCAGCTCAGGATGTTGCCAGCTGCATAGAGTCAGCTCAGCATGTATTCCAGCTGCGTAGAGTCAACTCAGGATGTATGCCAGCTGCATAGAGTCAGCTCAGCATGTATTCAAGCTGCATAGAGTCAGCTCAAGATGTTGCTAGCTGCATAGAGTCAGCTCAGCATGTATGCCAGCTGCATAGAGTCAGCTTAGAATGTATGCCAACTGCATAGAGTCAGCTCAGCTTGTATGCCAGGTGCATAGAGTCAGCTCAGCATGTATGCCAGCAGCATAGATTTAGCTGTCAGTCTTTAATGCTGACCTTGTTCAGTGAGTGCAGGTCCTGTGAACTCTTCTGTTTCTTCTTACCCATTAATTAGCATCTTAGCATTCAGTCAGAGTAGAGGTACCTAGATGTCTACATTTAGCTAGAATGATTCCTACCTCAGTCAGAGTAAATCTTAACATTTGTATTATTAGTTAGACATTTATAGTTATGTTAATGACAATTGTGTTGAATTCTTCAAGTGTTTAACATGTGATCAGGAGGTGGTGTCAATGAGAGGCTTGTCATAATGAATGGATACTTGTACTTGTTTCTTCAAAATAAATAATAGTTCATTGTGCAGCTTCCCACACAACCACTCTAACTTTTTAAATATTTGCTATACCCACTTTTCTATGAAAAATGAAATCACCATGTCATGGACTTCTGAGTAAGTTAAACAAATTCAGCTTCATACAAAAGCATTGTACAATAAATTAATTTATAGACAGTCATCACTGCAGGGGATCAGTGAAAACTGTGATCTGGGAAAGAGGCATCTTTTGGATTCAAGGCATGATCTTATTTATCATGTTATGGATTTAAGGCATAACCTTATGTATCGTCTTATGGATTCAAGGCATAATCTTACATTATCATCTTATGGATTCAGGGCATAACCTTATTTATCATCTTGTGGATTTAAGGTATAGTCTTATTTATCATCTTATGGATTTAAGGAATAATTTTATTTGCTATTTTATGGATTCAATGCATCATCTTATTCACCATTTTATGGATTCAAGACACCACAGCTCCTGCCTTCATTAGTAACCTGTTACAACATACTGGAGAGTTCACTGAGCCAGCTTTACTTTTCTGTATCAGATGGACTCCTAGACTGAAATATCATTTCCACAAACCATATTGTGGATAGCTGGCATTTGAGATAAGCACCTATTGTCAATAGGTCAAAAGTCATAGTCTCATTGGCTGAAAGAAGAAAGATGATTTCTGCAAAGCAGTTTGAGTTCAGTGTCTTTTAACCTTGAACAAATTTGTGAATGGCCGGTCTTTAAGGCAAGGAGGATCCTGGTTGATTCTGGTCTATAAGAGTCAGGTATCCAGCCAGTGGAAGAGGGCTGTCCATAATAGCATAATGATTTTTACTAATTACAGTATATAGCATGGGTGCATGATGCACTATTTCTATTACTTTACACTTGTTAAAGACTATGATGCACTATTATGGTACTCTTGTTAAAGATTAAGATGCACTGTTTATTGTACTCTTGTTTAAAACTGATGCACTAAAGACTATGGTGTATTGTTATGGTACTCTTGTGAAAGACGATGATGCACTATTTATGGTACTGTACTCTTGTGAAAGACTGAGATGCACTATTTATGGTACTGTACTCTTGTGCACACTATGATGCTGTGCTCTTGTTAAAAACTATGACACACTGTTTATGGTACTGTACTCTTTTTCAAGACTATGATGCACTATTTATAGTACTGTACCCTTGTTAAAGACTAGGTGTTACTGTTATGATACCCTTGTTAAAGACTAGGTGTACTGTTATAGTACTCTTGTTAAAGACTAGGTGTACTGTTATGGTACTCTTATTAAAGACTAGGTGTACTATTATGGTACTCTTGTTAAAGATTAGGTGTACTGTTATGGTACTCTTGTTAAAGACTAGGTGTACTGTTATGGTACTCTTGTTAAAGACAGCTCTGGATATTTCCTCTTTTTTCTTCTGAACCAACATTACCTTTAGAAAACATTCATACTGCATCCATGACCTCAGGATATTTATATTTAAGTTTATTCAAATGAGAATTCCTATATACTGATCACAGTATGATGACATGTAACAGAAATTTAATTTGTTGATGAAAAGGGATTGAATTGTTAAGCAGGGTTCATGATTGTTTTATTGATTCATTCTATCTCACATTTATAGATTGCTGAACATTTTACAGACAGAAGTCTGCACTGAAACACTTTTTCTGTAGACACTATCATTAATTTTAAAATCAATTCATCATCACATCAAAGGTTTTCCAGGACGGTTAGTTATATTCAGTTTGTAAATTAACATAACAAAATTGCATGCAATCATATATACAGATGGAAATCATTGAGGATATATCCCTAAGGCCTCTTTGAATCATAATCTCTTTTTCATAATGTGATAGATTGAATCTATAAGATTCACAGTGTTTTATTCAATTATTCAGTGAGTTTTCTAAACTAAATTCCATATAAATTGAACATAGGCGTGATATTCTGTTTATCACAGAACTTTAAACTTTGTCATACTCAGTGACATTGTCATGACCAGCATTTGAAATTGCCACCTGCCCTGAGGTAAGAAAACCATCTGCTTTTGGGAAGGACCAGTACCTTTTTTTAAGAATTTTACTATTTGTTTCAATAGTTGCTGGACCAATGACCAGCAGTTTCTTAATTTTAAACACTGGTCATGACACTAGTAAAGCTAACCATTGTGTGACAAAAAATGTATTGACTTTTAAAAGGTACATGGTAGTGGTAGTTTGATGGAAATATATGGTGCTGTGAGACAAATATAGTGTTTTAGTGTTAATTCTTATTGATAGTCTAAGTGTTGAACAAGAACTGCTTCTTGCATTGTATGGAAACACAAGATTGATGTTGAAAAAGGTTTATAGGGTGATTTACTATCAAGTGAGCTTTAAAATCATTTGTTGAGAGACATGATTTACTATCAAGGGGGTTTTAAAATCAGTTGTTGAGAGAGATTTTTATGGCTTGCAATGTCTTTTTTCAAGTGGTATGTTGCATGTGAAACACAAGGAATTCCAATTAGGTTTGAGGATATCCTGTACCATGTTGTACACAGTGAACCTAGTTTTATGCAAACTTAAGGTAAAGCATATTTCTGAATCAAAAGCTATGGATGTCAGAGAGGTGGTGGCTGTTGTAGGGCATTTTTGAGGAGGTGGATGATTTTTTTTGAGAAAAAAATTAAAATTTGCATAACAAATTAAATAAGTCTTACCGTACTTCAGTGTTCTATATTACTGTAATGATGGTAGCAATAATGATGTCATTAAACAGGAAAGGAAAAAATATTGGTCCCCATCTTATGATAAAGTGTAAACTATATGAAAAAGTTACATGGTCTTTGTGAAGAAAAAAAATTTCGGGGGGGGGGGCATTTTTCTTCTTTTTCAAAGTTTACACTGCCATATCTTTGAAAGTAAATTTACATCACCTAGTTTGTTTTCAAATTTTGTAATTGTCTGTTGAAGCCTGGTTCAGAATCAGTTGTATTGCAGTCTCAGACCTTGACAGCATATATACAAGCAAAGTTGTTCTAAAGGTCAGAAATAGGTCATCAGCCATGTCTTAACTTAATTAATGCAAATTTGAAGATTTATAGAGCTGACTAACATAACTGGGTTAAAGGTATTACAAGTCACTGTGATATATATATATATATATATATATATATATATATATATATATATATATATATATATATATATATTACAGAGCAGAAAAATGCTATCCCTATATTCTGCAGGAGAATGCTTTATAATACTAACAGAAGTTTATAAATGCAAATAAATGGCATTATGATACAGGTTAGAGAATTCTAATTCATACTGTTGAGAGATTCAAACCTGGATCCATGGGTAAGCTGCACCCATTGCCTTGCCTGTAAGCACTGACCCCTGTACCATCTCAGCCATGCACTCATCACCAAACATTGATGTGACAGGGCTGGTGGTACAGGTATCCATGCATAGCAGACACTGCCACATGACAATCTAGTAACTGATTCTCATCTGTGCACAGTTATTCCCAAGACAGAAATCAAGGTATATAGAAACAATTATATAGAACTACCAATATACACCAAACAGAACAGGAAAGTGCTATCCCTGGATTCTGCAGGAGAATGTTTGCTAATAGTAACATAATTTATAAATGCAAATAAAATAACATTATCATACAGGTTAGAGAATTTTAATATAGATATATACTTACACAGACACACACATACACAAGGGTTGATCAGAATGTTGTAGAAGATTTAATGCTGTAAAGAAAAGTTACAAAGTTACTTAAATGCTTACAATAAATTTAGTAGTAACTTCTTTTTAACTTAATACACTTCTCTCAGTTTTTGACATATCATGCCATAATACACGCTTCATCCATCACATGACAGCATTCATTGGGATCCCATGATTGCATTGATTGCATTCCATAGTTCTTATCTGCTTTTGTAATGGTTTTCTCCATAATTAATCTTTCAGTTTTGAAAAAAGCCAGAAGTCACAAAGAACTAAATCTGGGATATGGGGTTGTAGCACCAATATTTTGTAAGGTCAATGTTACAAAGTCGCATATGTGAGAGGCAAGGGGGAGGGAGGAGGAGAAGGAAGGGAGCATTATCTTGGTGCAAAATGAAACCACCCATCAATAGGTTTAGACACCTTTTTAACCTCATGTAAATTGTATCTGATTACAGTGGCATAGTGTTGTCAATTCAGTGTAGTGTTCTTTGATACCATGGCATAGTATTGTCGATTCAGTGTAGTGTTCTTTGATACCATGGCATAGTATTGTCCATTCATTGTGGTTTTCTTTTGTACCATGGCATAGTATTGTCCATTCATTGTGGTGTTCTTTGGTACCATGACATAGTATTGTCCATTCATTGTGGTGTTCTCTGATACCATGGCATAGTATTGCCCATTCAGTGTGGGGTTCTCTGGTACCATGGCATAGTATTGCCCATTCATTGTGGGGTTCTCTGGTAACATGGCATAGTGTTGCCCATTCATTGTGGGGTTCTCTGGTACCATGTTGTTCAAAATTATTTCTTGTGTATTGAAGAATGTACGTAACCTTCCACAAAATCAACTATTCTTTTGAAAGAGTGTTCCTGGTCTACGTTTACTTATATGATTTGCAGTGGTCTCCCTGCCATCACTAAAATGTTTCAGTGATATGCTGATTCCAGATTTGGTAAGTGCTTTAGCTCCATAAACAGCATTCAAGTCAGCATTTATCTGTATCAGGATTTTTACTACCATAATTTTGCATAAAATGTTATCATCATGCTCTGTTCAAAACCAGACTCGTATATGATATCGCTGATTCTGAAACATCATCAACTTGAAAATGATGTCATATCCTAATTGGAGCATTTTCATTTAACGATGGCCATGATGCTGGGTTGCTTTGCTTTGAAGAAAACTTTTCCATCAACCCTTGTATATACACAGAAGGCAACACACATATCTACAAGTATGACATTTGTTTCCAAACTTCATTCTTTTTTGTAAATAAGGCAAACATCACTTAGAGTACTGAGAATGTTACATAGGGTATGGGTTCTGTTTTATTTTTCTAAATAAGGTAACCATCTTGTAGAGTTCTGTGGGTTTTTTCTAAATAAGGTAACCATCTTGTAGAGTTGTGGGGTTTTTCTAAATAAGGTAACCATCTTGTAGATTTCTGTGGGGTTTTTCTAAATAAGGTAACCATCTTGTAGAGTTCTGTGGGTTTTTTCTAAATAAGGTAACCATCTTGTAGAGTTCCTTGGGGTTTTTCCAAATAAGGTAACCATCATGTAGAGTTCTGTGAGGTTTTTCTAAGAAAGGTAACCACCATGTAGAGTTCAGTGGGGTTTTTCAAAATAAGGTAACCCACATGTAGATTTCTGTGGGGTTTTCCTAAATAAGGTAACCCTCATGTAGAGTTCTGTGGGTTTTTTTTCTAAAAATAAGGTAACCATTATGTAGAGTTTTGTGGGGTTTTTTCTAAATAAGGTAACCATCTTGTAAGTTCTGTGGTGTTGTTATAAATAAGGTAAACATCATGTAAAGTTCTATGGGGCTTTTTCTAAATAAAGTAACCATTATGTGGAGTTCTTTGGTGTTTTTCTAAATAAGGTAACCATCTTGTATTTCTGTGGTGTTGTTCTAAATAGGATAAACATCATATAGAGTTCATTGTGGTTTGTGTAAATAATGTTAACATTCTGTAGTATTCTGTGGATTTTTTTCTAGAAAAGGTAAACATCATATTGATTTATGTGTGTGGGATTTCTGTCTTTTTTCTGTGTTCCTTATTTGAAATGGCAAATTTTTTTTATGCATCTGTAAATTGGTGAATCATTTTGCCACTGTGCACAAGTTCTTTAATCTACACAGCCATGCATTCAACCCAAATTAAAGACTGGAATATTATATAGTTGAAGGAAGAAGCTTTTGACCCATGGGAATATATATATATATATATATATATATATATATATATATATATATATATATATATATATATATATATATATATATATATACTGAATAGCATAGATATACAGTGCATACTCTCAATATCTGTACTATACAATATAATATTACACTCCCCATTCGTAGGTGGAGGAGCCCAGCAGTGATCATGTCCATCCATATGGCTGTTTGTTTGTCTTTCTGTCAACAAATTGGTTTCCACAAGATAACCAAATTTCATAGCATCTTCATGTTAAATAGGCCTAAACAGAGTTTGATTTTAAGCCTGCTCTGTCAGCACTTAGGGAGTCATGGCCCCTAATGGCCCCCTCCCCCTACCACCAAACCTTTGGTCTCCACAGATTGATATTTCCAAGGTTGTTGTACATAAACCAAATTTAGCTTGAATATGTTGATTTTTCAGCAATCCTCAATATCATGTACAGTGTCATGCAGTCTGGGTTATAAGATAGGGGCCATATAGTATGGCATTTTACATATAGTGAGGGATCAGTTTTTATGGGATCCATGATGACACCTGGGTTGTCCTACTGATTATTCCTAACAAACCACACAGACCCAGATTTGCCAGCGCATTATGCAATGGCTGATCTGGGTCTGTGCAGTTTGAAGTTGGGCTCTTTGTATAAGTGAGTATATATGGTAGTAGTCTGTACAAGGTGAATAATTCAGCAGTGGGCAAACTCTGTACATGACAAAAAGCTTGCTGGCTACTGTGATAAGTGTAATTCAGGTTACACATCTCTCATGCAGCCTTCTCTATCTCTATTTATCAGCATGTGCCTCCAAGAAAAAGGCCTCAGAACTAGTCTGGTTCTGATGAAGCTGCTGGTTGAAACTCTTCATTTCATTGAAGGTGCCTGACTAAGGCTGGCTGGCTTTTATGATTTTCTGGTTAAAATGTGTTTCCTTCTGTTTTCTTAACAGCAATAATTCTTGTTTATCACTGGGATAAGTTGCGAAGATAAATCCGAGGTATGGATAATGAGGATACACATAAAATATAGATTCATTTTGGGGAAATGATGGTTTATTGCTTTGCTACAATCTTATATTGAAAAGTGGTTTTAATGGACTAAGCCCTTTTCTTATTAAAGGTCAGTAATTTAAGTCACAAACTGCCATTTATTGGCAGAGTTTTATGGATTTAATTGAAAATTTCCACAATGTTTTGAAGTGCTCAAGCTGTTAAAAGCAATCTTATGGTTGGGAATTAGGATCTGATCAGACCATGGCTTTAAGCAGATTTGAGAAGTTCCAGTTTATAGTCAGCCCTTGTTTCTGTACAAACCTGGCAAAAGTCACAAGTCATAGCTGAAAGAAAAGAACTATCAGACTAGATCATTTGGACATTTTCATCCGCATGAAACTTACCTATAAATACCCTTGTTTTGTTGACAGAAATGTTATAAATACATGTACTTCATTCAGAATAGTAATGTAGCATGGTGTGGATTCCATGAAAATCAGGTGATTTGCTGATGTCTCGAATTAAGTTTAAAAAAAAAAATATTACCAGATTACTTGTAGGGATGTTTTGAAACACAGTTATTTGCTTTGTTATTAACGAACACCATTTTATATCTTTGGAGGCTGATCCTTATATTTATTGGAAGTTTGGATTATTTGTTTCTTTCTTTGGTGTTGAATGGCACATAATCACAAGAAAGGTTGCCAGATTATCTAGTGAGGCAATGGGATTTAAGTGCTTTGCCCAGTGACACACCACATATGCCAACCTGGAGGATGATCTGGACATGAATTGAAATCTGCAACCTTCTGCTTGCAAGACAGGCATGCTAAGTACCTAATCACAGATTTTTTAAAATTAATTCTTCAAGCTATCATTTTGGAACTAGATACCATTAGAATCAGGATGAGAAAGTTTACAACCAAAAGTGTACAGATTTGATTAGGGCCTGGATAGCATTTGAATGGTCTGAATGAGGAATTATGGATTAAAAGTGTGATTCAAACGGATAATGTTTAAGGGGCCAGAGTTTCATATAAGGCAGCAAGGGATCCGTTGACTCCATCCAAACACCTGACAATATAAGCATCAAGAAAACTGTTTCTTGAACAACAAGGAAGCAAACTTAAACCATGCTTGTTAAATGATGTGAGCAAGTCTTTTTGTCTAAATTGTGACTACTTCTCCTTGTACACATTCATGGAGAAAACATTGAAAAGTCGGATCTTGCTGGCATGAATATTTCTATTGTTTCAGTTTCTCATTTGTCAGTTCATCATTTTTACATCTGATTAACACACTAAATATAGGGGTCACAGTTGCAAAATATTTGATTTTTTCAGAATAAAAAAAATTACTTTCATTATTCAGAATGTAAATTACCACAAGTGTTTTGAACAAAATTACATAACATAAATACTGCAAAATGTAAAAAACCCTCATATAACTGCATGTCAGGAATTGAAAATTTCACATTGATATCATCATTGACATTCAACCAATCAAATACCACAGTCTGATATCATCAATGACATTCATCCAATCAAATACCACCATTTGACTCATTTGAGTAGGTGATTGACTCTTGTTGTCCAGTTCAGACCTTTGTCTTTGTTTATGAAGAAAATCCTTCTATTTTTGTTTTAAAACTAAATATTGATAACCAGTAACATGTTGAACTGTATTTCCAAGATTTTCTCAGTTGTAAGGCAAGATGAAAGGATAAGACCTGAGTAAACAAAAGCTTTTACCTGCAGGACAGGGGCATCACCTCTATTGTAGCCCATATGTAGAAATTTACAATTTTCTTCCAGTAGTGTGTCAGTTAACCTAATTGATCTAATTACACATGGACAATGAAGTGGCTATCAGAAGGGGACTGTGTTAATAGTGGGTATCCATTACTGTCTGTAGGTCAGCATGTGGGAAATGTTCCACAATCTGGACTAAAATATAGAAAAATATCAAAATATCATTTCTGTTAGTTCCTGTATTAAGTCTTTATATCATATTTTGTTTGCATTAAGAGAGATGTTCTTGTGCAAATAAGCATGAGTAGCTATTTAAGTTAATGGGAAATGAAAGTTACTATTGGAGCAAATTTAATAGGAATAATTCAGATGAATAACAAGTCAAGTTATGGTACAAGTTTTTTGAAACTACTTTTGCAGGTCAGGTTTAGTTAAAGTTAATAAATAGAATGTGACCCATGTCAGTCTTATTGCAGTCATGTGCAGAATAAAGAAATAAATTCTATTTCAAGGCAGTATCCATTCTGTAGACAGGAAAAAAAGAACACATTGACTCCCATTCATTTAAATTTGTTCAGCATGGAGGGCAAAGTTCTGGAATTTGATACCATCTACATTTGTTGTACAGATACAGGTCTGATAACTGTACATTCCTTGTGACAAGAAATCCATGTTTCTGACACAATGCTTAATTTCCCCTCTAGGGCTAGAATTTCACCTTTTAGTATGCCCAGTGTCATTTTCTGGTAGACAGACCATTCATTTTGTGTAACAGAATGGCGAAAATGTGAAGCTAACATTTATAAATATCAGTATGTTGCAATAGCTGCACTGCATCTGGGAATTTAGAATAAGTTGGAAATATATTGATTAATTGTTAATTACTTGAAGCAGTTAAGTATAGATAGTTCAGGATTGATTCTTTCTAAAACTGGTAATAAAAAGGACAGTGTAAATTCTGGAAACAGTGGATCAATCAATTGGAAAGGAAGCAAGTAAGTGTGAATACGCTCTGTTATAGAACAGAAAATGCGGGACGAAAACTTCCAATCTGTTTCAAAAAGGAGGGATTTTCTATATAGAGGGGATATTTAATAAAGTAAACAAATGTAGGGTTGCATCATTGATGCAAAATTATGTGCACATTCTAATGATTCTTTGGCATGAATTTTTTAATGATAGATTGAATCCTATTTTTATGCATTCTAAATAGACCATGTGTGGATTTAAGAATTTTTTTATAAAATTTGCTTCAGAACAAATTATCAGTATTTGTATGTATCGCTAAGCATTTTGAGAGCAAACAGTTAATTATTCTGAAATTTAATTTGTGTTGTCATTGATGACCAACACATTATCATTACAGTTCTTGGACAGTCTAATATGACTTGGAAACAAAAGATTAAGTGCTTTGTACAGACTGGCATATTATCCAGATGGCGCTGTAAACAATAATAAGAGGACTGCAGTAATTATTTGAAACTATATGTTGTGGGAGTCAGTTTTGAAACTATCTATTGTGTGTGTGTCTGTTTTGTAGATTCTTGAAGATAATTAACAGTGGCTCATATCCATTATATTTATGCCATTTTACATCCACATTGATACAGAGGTGCTTTATATTAATAATGGTCAAGAACTTGATACAGACTCAACAATAATCCATTAAGTTTTGCTGACATAAATGCTATGACTTGGATGTTTTTATTGTGCCAGATATGAAAATTTAAGTTGCATTCTATGGGCATGGATGAATATATAATATTTCATCCGAGTGAATTTTGAAAGAAGAATAATCGCTTTAAATCAGATTGTTAAGAATGTGAAATCCAGGGGTGATGAAATTCTGTGTTGGTGTTTACTCAGATGCATGGAGAAGACTGTTTTAATTTTTTTAAATAAAAGTGCTAAGAGTGTTGTGTTTGACACGAATGTCAAAAAGTGCATCACATGAAGAACAGAAAGTTAAGACTCTAGGTTCGCAGCATGGTTATTGTGAAATATGAAAAATACTTACATTCATCGTGGTTTTACTGGAATACATGTAGTTGAGAAGTTAGTCAAAATTTGCAGGAATTTGAATTAGAGTGGACACTAATCTAATGACTACAATAATGGCATCATCTGTTTGTATTGGTTACAATGGATGTTTGTCTATAGAGTAACTTGACCCAACTGGATATCCAAGTGTATTTGCATCAGGTGGAGCATCTGTTTGCCTTCCAGATATTTCATAACCAAAGCAGATAACCAGTCTAGCATGCTGTTATCTTAAGCAAATATAGAAGGAACCCATTCATGATGAGTGTTAAACCTGCAAACCACATTGATTTAGAATTTTTAAAAGCTCATTTATAATTTGCTCCATCGGTGATGCCTGAAAAGATGCAATTGATATGCTGCCAATTGATGTTTGACAAGATTAATGCCAGAAAGAGAGTCTGGAAACAGTCAAAATAGTGCCATTTCTAAGGTAGTGTTGCAGACGACAAAGCATTACAGTCATGTACTTGGATAAAAAGTGGTAATCTGTGAGTAAAGGTAATTAAAATTCTCACAAATCAGGCTCCAGCACTTCAAAGGATGGCATTTAGCTCTAGTGTACTATCTGGACTTGGACTTCTGACATCTAGTAATGATCTGAGTCCTGCAAGTTTGAGTCCCTGCAAAAGTGATAGCCTGCAAAGGTACCATATATACTCACTTACAAGTGCAGCTGCAAATAATAAAGATCCTGATCTGCCATGGCATAATGCACCTGCAGCTCAGGGTCTGTGCTGTTTGTTCTACTGATTACTTCTAACTGCACAGACCCAGATCCACCAGTGTTTTATGCAATGGTAGATCTGGGTCTGTGCAGTTTGCAGTTGGATTTGTAAGTGAGTAATAACCTCATCATGGATACTAATTACATGGGAGTACATGTACTTTCATCTCAATATGTAATATCATTTATAGGGCAAAATATTTTTTCTTTAAACATTTTAAACATTTTTTTTTGGTAATTTAAAGTTTTTGTATTGTTTTATAATATCAGTAAAAATTAACTTTTATATCAACATGTAATGTAAATAGAATACAATGTACCATAGATGCCACATATACTTGCCTACAAATTGAGTCCAGCTGCAAACTGCACAGACCCAGCTCTGACATTGCATAATGTACTAGCATATCTGGATCCATGCAGTTTGTTAGAATCATTCAGTAGAACAAAACAAGATAGACCCTGATCTGCTGGCACATTCTGTGAGGACAGATCTGTGTTGTAAGCAGGAGGAGTTGACATACAACAGGTATATATGGTAAATGATATTCTAGTTACATTACATATTGAGGTTAAAACTAATTAATGGTATTGTTAAATAATACAAAATTTTAAGTTAAAAATTGTTTTTAATGTCTTAGGAAAAAGAATGAATATTTAATCAATGTTTTTGATAATATTATGAAAGAAAAGTTTCTTGCTGTTTATTCAAAGTTATACTTTCTTTTTTCCAGATGATTTAATCCTAGGATTAATTTTTCGGGGTACTGAAAAAAATCTGTCAAATTCAGTAACACTGTAATATTCTGTCTTGATGCTAGCAAGTTTTTGAAAAAGTTCCGTGGATGATGTAGTGAGTGCTGACCAATCTAACGGATACAAAATCATCCTAAAATTTACACTAATTTTCCACCTAAAGGAATATAATTAGAACATAATTAATGTGACATGCAGTTGTTTGCTATATTCCTGTGATTATTTAACACCAAGATGAAAGACATTGGAAAGATCTGCGGAGCATGTTTCACTCATGGGGAATCACCTGAGGGGGAATACCCACAAAATAAATACAGTGTGGTAGGTTCTTCCTTGTATACTTCATTTAATTTCATCATCTTCTCTCACCCCTCCCTCTCACTCTTTCTTATATATGCTTATTCATTGGGAGTCATACTATAACATGACAACATTTTAATGTCATTCGGTTTGATTTACAGTGACTCTTTAATTTCAGTATGTATGTATCCAATATTTTGTGATTTACATTCTCTCATTCTCACCAACATGTAACCTTTTTTTGTTCTTTTGGTGCTGTAATATTTGCTTATTGTAGAGCTAGAGTGAGTCCTTACTATAACACTGTTCAGGCAAATTGTAAAACTTTACTGTTATATTTAGAGTTATATAAACTTTATAATGCTGTTCAGGGGAAATGAACAAGTTTTCTGTGATATAAGCAAGTTTGTCTTATATGGGGGTGGGGGGTGGGTGAGGAAATACTGTAAATAAAATACAAGTCCATACTGTTGACATAAGCAAGGTCACCTTGTACAGGGGGACATTGTAAATAGTACACACGAGTCCTCACTGTTGATATAAGTAAGGTCACCTTATACAGGGGAACGTTGTAAATAGTACAGTGATACCTCATTATAATGCTGTTCATGAGAGTCATAATAAGTGGAGTGATTCACTGGCCCCTCCCTTTGAACAGTCACCTAGCTAGAATCCCATGGCGCTGACATGTTTGTGTTGAAAAGTACACTATAGGACAGCCACTTCTGTAATGTAGCCAGAAGCATATCTGTGTGAAACTGTTAATTTATCCATTATGAATGCATACCTAATGGGATATACAGATGGAAGTCTAAAAAATATTGGTTGATTTCTAAATTCAGCACACCCATGTTTGAGAAACTTATGTCAGAAAGATTAAAAAACAGCCATCATCAACAGCAGTGGGAAAATGGAATGGATGCACAGTAATAGTAGCTATATAGCCAGATGCTTTCAGCCTGAATTTAAAGACAAGATGGTTTTGCATTTCATCTGACAATTATTCATAATTATATTTTAAATTGTATTAATACAATTCTCTCCCATTTATTCCATAACATGCCTGGAATTTTTAAATGCAGACATTAAATATTTTAAATTTTTTATGCCTTTCATACTTTATATGTAATTATTTCTCATGTCTGTGTGATTGAGGGCATTAAATGAGATGAGGTACATTATAAATATCTCATGAGATAGAATAAATATTTGTTACACATTTGAGGGCTTATTTTTGCATCCACAAAATCAGAATCTTGTAAATTTTCAGTACAACCCTTTTCCAGCTCAGAGTGCAAAAAGGACATTGTTGGGAAACACGCATACCTGTGATATCTCACAGTGTGCGGAAAATTTTACAGAATTTTGGACAACCACACTTCTTGAGTCTCATTTCTTACAGAATTTTGGACAATCACACTTCTTGAGTCTCATTTCTTACAGAATTTTGGACAATCACACTTCTTGAGTCTCATTTCTTACAGAATTTTGGACAATCACACTTCTTGAGTCTCATTTCTTACAGAATTTTGGACAGTCACACTTCTTGAGTCTCATTTCTTACAGAATTTTGGACAATCACACTTCTTGAGTCTCATTTCTTACAGAATTTTGGACAATCACACTTCTTGAGTCTCATTTCTTACAGAATTTTGGACAATCACACTTCTTGAGTCTCATTTCTTACAGAATAATGCATTTTTATGCCAACATTTTTTTGGTCCTGAACTTAAAACTTTAGATGTTTAGAACTTAAAAGCCATAATATCTGGCACATTTGAGTGAATATGTTAATGGAATGTAACAAAGATTGTGCCACACATGATTGTGGATATATGCCACACTTTATTGTGTGCATGTGCCACACATGGTTGTATATATGTACTAACATAGGGGTGGGGGTGTAGAAATCAATTATCACAGAAATGACTGAAATCTGACAGAATAATATATCAAGTCTCAGAACCGCTATTTTGAAAGTATTAGGGGTATAAAATATGATAGCATGTCTAAAAATAAAGCCACATTTGCCTAATGATTCTAAGATGCAGCATTTACTAGTATGTACATACATGCTCCATGCCACTCAGGTGACATTTGTATAGTTCAAACGAGTCATACCTCTTTCATTACCAGTATACTCCGCAGACCTATATGCATCTCTCACAAACTTAAATGTAGACCTGTATGCACCTCTCACAAACTCTAATACAGATGTGTATGTGCCTTTCACAAGCTGAAATGCAGAGCTGAGACCTGTATGTACCTCTGACAAATGTAAATGTAGACCTGAATGCACCTTTCACAAACTTAAATGTAGATCACTATGCAACTCTCTCCAACTTAAATGTTGTCCTGTATGCACCTCACACAGACTTAAATGTAGTCCTGTATGCACATTTCACAATCTTAAATTCATACCCATATGTACCTCTAACAAACTCAAATGTGGACCTGTATGAACCTCTCACAAATTAAGTGTAGACCTATATGCACCTCTCACAGTTGTAAATGTAGACCTGTATGCACCTCACACAGTTGTAAATGTAGACCTGTATGCACATCACACAGTTGTAAATGTAGACCTGTATGCACCTCACACAAACTAAAATGTAGACCTATATGTACCTCTAACAGACTTAACTGTAGAACTGTATGCACCTCTCACAAACTTAAATGTAGATCGGTATGCAACTCAAACAAAACTTAAATGTAAACCTGTATACACTTTTTGTAAGGTTAAATGCAGACCTGAGACCTGTACATGCACCCCGTACAAACTTAAATGCTGACCTGTATGCACCACTTTCAAAGTTGTATGTATACCTGCATACACATCTCATAACTTGTATGTAGACCTGCATACATGTCTCATAACTTGTATGTAGACCTGCATACACATTTCATAACTTGTATGTAGACCTGCATACACGTTTCATAACTTGTATGTAGACCTGCATACACGTCTCATAACTTGTATGTATACCTGCATACACGTTTCATAAATTGTATGTAGACCTGCATACATGTCTCATATCTTGTATGTAGACCTGCATACATGTCTCATAACTTGTATGTAGACCTGCATACACGTTTCATAACTTGTATGTAGACCTGCATACATGTCTCATAACTTGTATGTAGACCTGCATACACATCTCATAACTTGTATGTAGATCTGCATACACATCTCATAACTTGAATGAAGGTCTATATGCAGCTCTCACAAACTTGAATACATGACATTAGTTGGAAGCCACTTTGTTGAATGCAATATGTTGAAAATGACAACTTTTTGTGGCAATTTTTCTTACAATTCTCTTACAAAAATATTCATTTTGCAGTGTCTTAGAACCTGCCAGAAGTTTACCTTGCCACTTATTATTTAATTCCTCTATTGTCTAAAATAGGAAGATTTCAAGTGTATTGAAACCTGTCTTGGGGGACTATAGAATGTGTATGTTATGGACAGGTGTCTTTAAAATAGAGGCTGAAAATGATAATGAATTTAAACAAGGGGGCCCATCTTTGTTGTCGTTTTTGAACATTTGTCATTATCTGGGTGGGATTAAGTCATATATTGGCCTACTTTATATGAAGGCATCTGGTAGATAGATGTGTCTTGTATAAGTAGTCCACTCTCATATGAAGCCTCCTGTATATGGACTTGTCCAGTGTAAATAGACCTCATATAGATGAAGGCAACCTGTATGTGGATGTGTTCTATATAAGTAGGCCTTCTTTAAATGCAAGCATCCTATATTTGGATATATTCTGTACACATAGGCCTTCTTTAAATGCAAGCATCCTATATTTGGATATATTCTGTACACATAGGCCTTCTTTAAATGCAAGCATCCTATATTTGGATATATTCTGTACACATAGGCCTTCTTTAGATGCAAGCATCCTGTATTTGGATATATTCTGTACACATAGGCCTTCTTTAGATGCAAGCATCCTGTATTTGGATATATTCTGTACACATAGGCCTTCTTTAAATGCAAGCATTCTATATTTGGATATATTCTGTACACATAGGCCTTCTTTAAATGCAAGCATCCTATATTTGGATATATTCTGTACACATAGGCCTTCTTTAGATGCAAGCATCCTATATTTGGATATATTCTGTACACATAGGCCTTCTTTAAATGCAAGCATCCTATATTTGGATATATTCTGTACACATAGGCCTTCTTTAGATGCAAGCATCCTGTATTTGGATATATTCTGTACACATAGGCCTTCTTTAAATGCAAGCATCCTATATTTGGATATATTCTGTACACATAGGCCTTCTTTAGATGCAAGCATCCTGTATATGGGTGTGTTCTGCGTATGTAGGCTTCCATTAGATGAAGCCATCTTGTACATGGAAATGTCCTGTATATGTTTACCTCCTATAGGTGTAGGCATCATTAATATGAATGTGTCTTGTGTGTGTGTGTATGTATATATATATATATATATATATATATATATATATATATATATATATATATATATATATATATATATGTTTTCTTTACGTGAAAGCATCCTGTGTATGCAATGTATTATTTTTTTATAGAGGTGTCTGCTTCAACATGTTTTGTTGTAAATCCACAAAATCTTGTTATTGAAATATCCTGTACACAATACAGACCTGAATTTTTGAATGTTCAGGTTGTCTAATGCATATTTGGGATACACTGAAGCTGAAATCATTTCTGTTTATTTGTGCTTTGTTGATCAGTTCCACAAGTCCCTGACATTTAATACTAGCTGTAATTATCTATCAGCCATACATATCTGGTAAATGTCAGTTTTGCTTTTCTTCTGGAAGCCTAATTGGTTGTTTATCTCATACCTACATGAGGAATTTATTGCTGTTCTTGGTACTGTAATAATGGCAAATTGTCTATCACAGTTTGTCTTCTTCTGACCACCACTCTTGGCACAGTTCAGTTTCTGTATGCTCCTGAGTTTGCAAAGATTATCTTCTTATGACTGGCTTCTAGTCATGCACAGTTCATGGCCACTCATTTTTTCATAGTTAATTTTGTATGATCATCATTCATTGCATGGTTTAATTTCTCATCATAACCATTCTTTGCACTGCTGAGCTTCCCATGACCAACATTCTTGGTACAATTTAGCTTCCTACAGTCACTGGATCATGTACAGCATGGCTTGTCAAGGCACTTTTGACATGGTTTAGTATTCCATGGCCACCAGTCATAGAACAGTTTAGCTTCCCATGGAAATCTTAAAACTCTTGTTTTGACCAATCACAAGTGATGTTACTTTTTGAGCTCATTTCTGATTATTTGATAGTGGAAAGTCAATATCAGACTCAAGGCTATGAGTTTCAGATGTTCAGGTTTTTAAACTAAAATGTATAGCAGTTTATTTTTATTACAAGGATAGTACAGACAAATGAATTTGGATTCTATCCTTTAATTTTTGTCTCATCTCCTACATATAGTAAATACATGGATGTGTCACAAAAATTCAGTAACCTTCATTATGTAAATAGCAATTGATTGTTATATAATTTGTCTTAACATGATTTTCACTTTTTTGTACAGACCTCTTTTTGTACAGATCTCTCATATATAGTTTGTAATTACCTTTTATGATGTTACTAGTACATAATCTAGCAATATTTTAAAATACGTAACATTTTAGCAAAATTGTGTTCCATTACTAAATTTGCTAATATGTTAAAATTGCTGAAATTTGTTGATTTACGTTTGACATCAGAAGACCTAAAAGCCAAGCCATAGTATACATGTTGTAAATATTTTGAAATAATTGCAGTCTTGAAATTAATGAGAAGCTTCTGTGAGTTAAGGGGTTGGTATTACTATTGCTTTAACTGCATTTTTATATCACCTGGCTGTAAGGTCATGTGAACGTATTTTGTCGCCCTGTATCTGTCATGCATTTTGTGTCATGCATCCATTGACATTTGCTATCTTAAACTTGTTCAAAGAAGAAACTAAACAAATTCTGACCAGATTTGGTACAGAGGATTCCAGCATGATAGGTTTTCAAATTTAAATATGCTGATGCTGATCCAACATAGTGAAATTTTCTTGATAGAAAGCATCCTGGCCTGAAGACCCTTCACTGTTTTACAAATCATGCCAATGACAGAAAGCATCCTGGCCTGAAGACCCTTCACTGTTTTACAAATCATGCCAATGACAGAAAGCATCCTGGCCTGAAGACCCCTCACAGTTTTACAAATCATGCCAATGACAGAAAGCATCCTGGCCTGAAGACCCCTCACAGTTTTACAAATCATGCCAATGACAGAAAGCATCCTGGCCTGAAGACCCCTCACAGTTTACAAATCATGCCAATGACAGAAAGCATCCTGGCCTGAAGACCCCTCACAGTTTTACAAATCATGCCAATGACAGAAAGCATCCTGGCCTGAAGACCCCTCACAGTTTTACAAATCATGCCAATGACAGAAAGCATCCTGGCCTGAAGACCCCTCACAGTTTTACAAATCATGCCAATGACAGAAAGCATCCTGGCCTGAAGACCCCTCACAGTTTTACAAATCATGCCAATGACAGAAAGCATCCTGGCCTGAAGACCCCTCACAGTTTACAAATCATGCCAATGACAGAAAGCATCCTGGCCTGAAGACCCCTCACAGTTTACAAATCATGCCAATGACAGAAAGCATCCTGGCCTGAAGACCCCTCACAGTTTTACAAATCATGCCAATGACGGAAAGCATCCTGGCATGAAGGCCTTCCAGTTTTACAAATTATGACAATATATTATCAAATAATGCCACTATTATGGAAAAAAGTCTAACAATTTAAAGATTTCTTCTCAAGACAACTTTAACAGAATTTTGACTAAATGTGGCAGGAAGGATCTTGGCATTGAAGGCTTTAATTTTATGCAGCTGATGCTGACTCACCTTTATATTTGGTTACTGATACTAAAAATAGAAAAAGGTTTCAGTGACTAAAATCACTCAGCAGAATTTGACAACACTGAAGAGAAAGGGGAGGTCTTTCAAGTTTAGACAGATAATGCCAATCAGCTGTAAGATATGGCCACTGTTGCTATAAATAGAAAAACATTTCAGTGACTCCCTCTGATGTTATGACTCTATAGTCTTAAACTAAGTAACAGAAAAGAGTAAAAACATACAAATTTTGTAAAATTCAACAAATAATTATTTCCCTAGAATATAAAGTGAAAATTTAAAGAGAACTTACAGTAATGCAGATTAAATCCCAAGTAGTCCTAAAAGATTTATCACAGGTCCAAATGTATAAAGTTCTCACTGAATTTCAGTGGTATTCCAAATAAGTTCCAATATTGAATGTGTTGATATTGATATTCCTGTAGTCTTGAATATACTAATGTGCCACTGGCCTATAGTGTGGTGATGTGCTAACAGTATTTTGATGTATCACAATAATATAATCACAAAATGTTCTTGTCAAAAATCACTATAATTCCAAATTAATGTTCCAGTCCAAGAATATTACAGGTGAGCAATTTGTTTCCATTGAATAATAATTTAAATAAATAATTCCACCCAAATGAAATACTGAACACAACAGTAAGACTTATTCAGTCTCAGGTTTTAAATGCAAGAATGAATAATTTCTGCAGTAAACAACTTATAAAAAGTTAACACATAATTGTTGAACCAGGATGAGGGGCAAAAGTTAATTTCTTGAATATTCTTAGTTGTTAATAAGACAAGGTCTATTACTAAAATTATAATAAAGAACATGGGAAACATCAGGTAGAACAGGTTCTTCATGGGGAACTCCATTGTTCTAGAACCAGACCCAAATAGACATATTTACCTCCATTGATAATGATCCAGATATTTAACCCACACTCAGAGAAATATTAGCTATGTATTATTTGTTTACAAAATAAAAGTTTCTGGTCAGGTACACAGTGAACTTGATATTGGACATGGTCAAGTTCAAAA
Organism: Megalonaias nervosa; assembly: GCA_016617855.1. Lineage (NCBI taxonomy): Eukaryota > Metazoa > Mollusca > Bivalvia > Unionida > Unionidae > Megalonaias > Megalonaias nervosa. Next base: position 67,381 of record JAECUM010003917.1, on the reverse strand, counting down.
TAAAATTATATGTAACTTATAATCAGGAGAAGAAAAAAATCAAACACAAATTAATTGTACATGACACTAAAAACTCCAAAATTTGATCAAACTGTACTGGAATCATCTTTGCATAAAGGGCTGTCAGGTTCATACATGATGCCAATCCACCAGTAACATCAGATAAACGTGTACATAACTTTATGAAGGAAATGAATACTGAACAGAATGTGAACATCTTTGACACAAAGTGTCCTGTGCAGGGGGCCTTTGAATATTGAATAAATGATGCTGTATTCCAGCAGATGAAAGAAAACTAGATTAACCTTGAAAGATTTTGTTTTCACAATCAACAGCTCTAATAAATTTTAACTGAAAGCATCCTACTAACTCACTGGCCGAGTGCAGGAAGTCACTGGTTCGAACCTTGGTCGAGTCATACCAAAGACTTGTAAAAATTGCACTAACAGCTGCCTTGCTAGGCACTCAGCATATTAAGAGGTTAGTATTAGGACTGGTTGGCCTGGTGTCAGGATTATGTGACTTGGTGTGAACTTCATGCTACATGTCTGTGGCATGATGTCCTAGTGGCAGACATCACTATAAACTGCCACACTGCAGACATCGTAGCGATATAACTGAAAAAATTGTAAAAGCTACGTTAAGAATCTAAATCACACACCTAATAACTCAAAGTACTTGCCTAACTACTCTTGCATTGAGGCTGTCAGGCAGATGTCAGCAACATGAGTAGTTTCACCCTCATGTTTGCAGTGTCTCTTGATTAGTTATAGCTTATGTTATTTTGTAGTTTTCTACTGATTTGAACATATCTTTTCATGCATTTTGAGTAGAAACTTGCACAACTATATTGACAGTGTTTACCTGAGCAGGAAGAATTATGTTCCTGTGAAAAATTACTGTATTGACTCTTGATAGTTCTGAACATGCAAGTTAGTTGTGATCAAAATTTACTATCTTTTGTTTGCAGACTTTGGGCAAACATTCATTAAGTACAAGATCATTGAGAATTGTTGTTTCAGCACTGTCTATTTGTATATATTCATTTATTATTATTCAAAATATTGGTCCTATTAGGCAAACATTACTTGGTCTGCATTGAGTGACCAAGGGCCTTATCTCAACCATCTGAATAAGATTGGCAGTAATGAATATTAACCACTTGTCACTTACATAATAACTACTAGTAAGTAGATAAATCTATTAGTTCTGCCTGTCAGAGTTCAGACTGATAAGACTAAAGATCTTGGCTAAAGTGACACACTGCATGGGGACAATTGGACAACTGGCCACTGACTTTAACTGGTTAGTACAGTAGTATATTGCTATGTGGGAAAGTGATTAGTTTATCAGACCATACTAATGGGTTTTTGGATTACCCCATGTGAAACTGCCAGTTAGGACTGAATATATCAATATAATAAGCATCTCTCAAACTCAGACATTGATACTTATTCAATTCAGGTACACCGCTCCAGTGGCCTAAGTGGTTAGAGTGTCTGCCTCAGATGCAGGAGGTCATGGGTTTGAATCCTGGCAGAGTCATATCAAAGACTTCTAAAAATGGTACTAGCAGCTGCCTCGTTAGGCACTCAGCTTATGAAGTTAGTGTTAGGACTGGTTGGTCTGATGTCAGGATATTGTGACTGGGTGGGACATGATGCTACATGTCTGCAGCATGATGCCCCAGTGCTTGACATCACTATAAACTGCCACACTGCAGACATTTTAGCAATATGACTGAACAATTGGTAAAGCTACAATAAAAATCCAATCACACAACACAAATTCAAGGAAGAAACTAAGGAGAGAAAATGATCTTTTGTATACTCAGTAGGTATTAATATTAGAACTGCATACCTGGACCAAAGCTTCTTAATGGCTTGTACTTGGGTGAAGATTGTTTTTAATTTTTGGGGTGTGGGGGGTTTCGTGGTTTGAATGATTTAGAATATAGTGAAACTAGTGTACAAAAGATACTCATTGGTTCACAGAATTGAGTCCCTTGTGAATAGTTTCCTTTATATAGAGGTTAAATATGGAGGTGGATTAGATATGGAAGTGTCTAAATTGCCATTTGTGAGTGGGCCCTTCTGTCATTCAGCTTTACTTGACTTGAAGTTTTGCTAGGAAATATTCTGACAAATCAAAAGGCTTCATTTGCAATTTTTGTGTAAGATGTTTGAATCTGGAATAACATTTAATCATTTATTACTCTAATTGATGAATAAAATATTTTGACAATTGAATCAGGTGTCTTTAATCAGGAAGTGTCTGTTATGACAGGTTGTATTGTTAATTATTGCTTGCAGTTTTACATATGGACAAGAGCAATAAAAATTAATATATACACTTAAGTTATTCATTTGCTTTTTGGTGTTTATGGCACAGCAACACTGAAGGTTTTATTGTTATGTGACAAGTAAGATGCCTTGTCCAAGACACATCATCATAGCCTATCCATGCTGATCAAGTGGACAGTGGTGAGAATCAAACTCACATCAGTCTGGTCATGAATCTAGTGCCTTAACAATGACTGAGCCTCATTAGCTCCTACAACTCTTGCTTTTTTTCTAAGTATAATTGCATAAAACTAAATTTCAGATTTTTAGCCCAAGTTTAAGATTAAATAAATCATGTTTAAAAATGAGGAGTTGATAATAATTTTTTCTGGTCTGGACATATTAATAATATTGTAAAAATTGTATCAATAAAAACTGTTCCCATTGACATAAAAATGTATGTGAATCATGCATTAACAGTACCTGGCAGTACAAAACATTGATCTGATATGTGTATTTCATGTACAGAAAAAAAGTCTGGTGCCAAATTAAGTCTAAGAACAGTATTTGCAGCTGGATATCAGTGTTAATCAATTTCTACTTATTTCTCAATGACAACAAATAAAACCTGCTCAAACACAGCAATTTTTATGACACACATGAGTTGTAACTCTTTTTACATTTGCCATCTGGGCAGTAAGGCTCCTTGTTACTATCTAAAATGAAGAATATTTCATTGTTGAGCATAAAAGTTACATACAACTTCATCTGGATTACTGGAGCCTCTTTTGGGGTAATGCTTCAAAGACAGCAACCAGTACATCAAAAGTAGAGAGACTTCAAATCGAGCTTGTGGAGTCTTTGTTGACTAGTTTTTAATATATTTAGGATTGTTAATTATTTGAAAATTATATCTGTTTATGAAAGAATATTTTTAAGAAAAGTTGAATTGATGTTTAAAGTTTCTAAGTGTCTTATGCCTGGTTACATAAATGATCTATTTGTTATTAGGAGGAATAAATGTTTGAATGTCAGTCATACAGTCTATATTGTGTGGTAACTTTAATGGCTGAATACCAGTCTTACAGTCTATATTGTGTGGTAACTTTAATGGTTGAATGCCAGTCTTACAGTCTGTATTGTGTGGTAACATTAATGGTTGAATGCCAGTCTTACAGTCTGTATTATGTGGTTACAATAATGGTTGAATGCCAGTCTTATAGTCTATATTGTGTGGTAACATTAATGGTTGAATGCCAGTCTTACAGTCTGTATTGTGGGGTAACATTAATGGTTGAATGCCAGTCTTACAGTCTATATTGTGTGGTAACATTAATGGTTGAATGCCAGTCTTACAGTCTGTATTGACTGATAACTTTCTTCCTGGGTCTAATATACAAGTGAATAAAAAAGAAGAGCTTTTTTCTGGTGCCATCATTTGGAACTGTCTGCTTAAGGATGTCAAAGAGAATCATCTGGAAATAGTTTCATAGTAGATGTTTGCCAAGGCTGAAATCTGGATAATGTGGGAAAGAAGTCATTAGCTGTACACATAATATGTACTTTAGATGTGTTGTATGTGTGTGTGCAGCTGTATTCTTCTATTTGCTTATGAGTGTCTGTGTGTGCAAGGGGAAGAAAATATTTATATATATCCAAGTATATTTGGCCTACATAGCGTGTTCATATAATGTTCTCTATATATGAAGGGAGCCACATTAGGTAGATTTGTTTGCACACTAATTATATAATGCAAGTGATGTAATTATTATTATTATTATTAGACCTTCTGTTTTTTTCTTCTTATTATTAGTATTACTAGTACTGCTATCAAACTTTCTGTTATTATGATTATGATTATTATTATTATTATTATTATAGACTTTCTTTTTCTTCTTCTAATGAGTATTACTAGTATTATTATTATTATTATTATTATTATTATTATTATTATTATTATCTTTTTTTTTTAATTGGAGCATTAATGTCTCACTATGGATTCATCCTTTTGCTTTTCCAAATCATCCCATATGATCTAACAATGGAGTTTATCTTTTGACTTGGCTAGATTTTGAAGTGATCTTTGAACTCTTTGTTTATTGTGGAGCCAAAGCCTCAATCAAGGCAAACAAAAAAGCACTTGTGTATGTTTTTCTGACCCCTCCTAAGGTATGTCTGAAGTTTATTAGTGGGTCTGGCCAATTATCAGACTGTTCTAGAACACGGATGTTCATTAGTTCATCATTTTCCATTAGCATCAACACCATCTCTTCAAAGCACAGTGTATTGGAGGAAATTGGTCTGATATAGGTCACAGTTTCTTTTTTTATGTGTACCATATTAGCATAATTTATTTGAGGAAATTGGTCTGATATAGGTCACAGTTTCTTTTTTATGTGTACTATATAAGTCTATTATATTGGCAGAAGTTGGTCTCATATAGGTCATAATTTCCTTTTAATTTATACTGTATTAGCTCAGTATATTGGAGGAAATTGGTCTCATATAGGTCACATTTTCTTTTTTTTATGTATACTATATTAGCACAGCATATTGGAGGAAGTGGTCAGATAAAGATACAATTATTTTTTATTTTTACCATATTAGGATAGTATATTGGAGGAGATTGGTCTGATATAGGTCACAGTTTCTTTTTTATGTATACCATATTAGGATAGTATATTGGAGGAGATTGGTCTGATATAGGTCATAGTTTCTTTTTTATGTATACCATATTAGCATAGTTTATTGGAGGAAATTGGTCTGATATAGGTCACAGTTTCCTTTTTAACATACATCGTATTAGTCAGGACTATTCCATTGACAATAACAACACCTTATTAGTCAGGACTATTCCATTGACAATAACAACACCTTATTAGTCAGGACTATTCCATTGACAACAACAACACCGTATTAGTCAGGACTATTCCATTGACAACAACAACACCGTATTAGTCAGGACTATTCCATTGACAATAACAACACCTTATTAGTCAGGACTATTCCATTGACAACAACAACACCGTATTAGTCAGGACTATTCCATTGACAATAACAACATCTTATTAGTCAGGACTATTCCATTGACAACAACAACACCGTATTAGTCAGGACTATTCCATTGACAATAACAACACCTTATTAGTCAGGACTATTCCATTGACAACAACAACACCGTATTAGTCAGGACTATTCCATTGACAACAACAACACCAACCACATTTACTTTATAACATTCCATGTTTTGTTAAATCAGAATGTTTTTATTTTCAGCACATTACTAGTCAAATAAACAGAATTTGATGTGAAAATTGGTATAAGCTGAAAATAATTGGATGAAAGATAAAAAAATTATCCCACCTAAATTTCATTTGTTTGCTTGCCATATGGTCTAGTATATCTTACTGGTTTAAATTTGGTGAAATGTAAAAATATCTGATATTTACAGTCCTTGACCTATGATGCCATTTATGTTTTGTTGATGGTACAGATGTTGGCATATGGTGTTCTTTAGAAGTGGGAAAGAACAGATATCCTGGAAAAGTCTGTGTGTGTGTGTGTGTGTGTGTGTGTGTGTGTGTGTGTGTGTGAATTCCTTTCTTCCTTCCTTCACAACTCTAGGTCAGCAATGTATCTGTATGTTGTATGTGGTCAATTTAACTAAAAACAAATTAGGAAATGTTTAATTCATTAAGATTGCATAGAAGCTTGACATTAACTTTCTGGGTATAGTATTATTAAAGTTGTTTAGTACATCATGCAGATATTTGATAGCTTGGAAAAGATACAGTTCAGCTTAGCCTTGGGAATGGTTTACCCCATGGTCCAGTAGAGATGACTGACATAGACTTAGGAATGGTTTACCCCATAGTCCATTACAGATGACTGACATAGACCAAGGAATGGTTTACCCCATGGTCCAGTAGAGATGACTGACATTGACTAAGGAATGGTTTACCTCATAGTCCATTACAGATGACTGACACTGACTACGGAATGTTTTACCCCATAGTCCATTACAGATGACTGACATAGACTTAGGAATGGTTTACCCCATAGTCCATTACAGATGACTGACATAGACTTAGGAATGGTTTACCCCATACTCCAGTACTGATGACTGACATAGACTTAGGAATGGTTTACCCCATACACCAGTACAGATGATTGAGTAGACATCTGCCAGATTATGAACTGTTTTGATTACCCCAGCTGTCATGTGGATTAACTGAAGAAGTTCTGAGCATACAGTAATCAACACTGGTACAACTTCAGATCACATGATCATGCATTTCTCTAAACAAAATGGCCAACATCCTAGACAAGTTTGGCAAGTTTTAGTCAATGATTTTCCTGTGTAACTTCATTATGTAGTCAGTTGGCACTTCAGACCTATAGGTGCATCTAAATTAAATGTATTCCATGACTAAATTCCTAGATCACTGCTTTGCACATTGAGGGGTGTCCTTGCCATATTTGGAGTTGTAGCATGAAGAACACTGAAAGCATTTTTGAAAGGGAATACGGTTTATTTTTCAGATTTTCAGAGGTGATATCATTTTAATAGCTGTATATGATTTCAGTTAGCTGTCACAGACAATCTTTACATTATGAAACAATCTCAATATTAGAACTTCTCCTCCATCAGCAGTTTGTGTATGTTAGTATAATCTTGGTCATGGTTGTGGTAATTGAGACTTGTGTCTTTTAAATCATTATGTATACCATGATTTATGAACTTGCCAAGATTTCACAAAAATGAAAGCAAGTGTATCATTTAGGGCAGGTCATTTGAAAATTAGGGCAGGTCATTTAATAATGAGGGCAGGTCATATGATAATGAGAGCAAGTCATTTACTAATTAAGGCAGGTCATTTAATAATTAGTGCAGGTCATTTGATACTTAGGGCAAGTCCTTTGATAATTAGGGCAGGTCATTTGATAATTAGGGCAGTTCAGTTGATAATTAGGGCAAGTCATTTGATAATTAGGGCAGGTCATTTAATAACTAGGGCAGTTCATTTGATAATTTTGGGCAGATCATTTGATAATTAGGGCAAGTCATTTACTAATTAGGGCAGTTCATTTGATAATTAGGGCAGGTCATTTTATAACTGGATTATGTGCATGTTGATCACCATTGACAGCACATGTACATGAACAGACTGAGGTAGTTTTACAAACAAAAAACCCCCAAAATAAAGCATGCACAAGAATTGTGACCAGTCTTCATTTGTAAAGGAAAATGCTAAAACAAAACATTACTATTATTGACAAGCAAAGATTTAATAACTAGATTTGATAAAGGGTCATCTTATGCTAAATTTGAGAACTCCTAATACACTTTATATTACTAACCTATCAGAATAAGCATATCATTTTGTGTTGGGAAGTGTTATTATTACAAAACAATATGTTCTAAATGAAGTTTTCCTCTTTTGTAAATTTGAAAGCTGTCATTTGATTGGTGAATCAAAAGTTCATTACAGAAAATTATCTAGCATATTTGTTATTCATGTCTCACTTGTGTCAGATATCTCACCCATAATCAGGCTATGATTGAATTAGCCTAATTTACCAAGTCTAGTTTTAATGAGCACTTGCTGGCCACATCAACATATGACCCTGCCCATAGAGATTGCTATTTTTCAGACAAGTCTGAAGATATTCCAGGAAAAATGATACTTTTCATTAGCACCTAAATCATCTGGGCAGAGGAAAAATAATTAGTTTTTAATGTTTGGTTATTTACTTTAACAAGTGTATCTATAATGGAGCTAGATAAGCTAGTTGTACAAAAAAAAAAGAGCCACTGGGCTTGGATCTTTGATGTTATGGCACCCCCCAACATCACTCCAGTAGTGTGTGGGTTATTATCAGTGAGGAATTCTGATAAGGTGGGGATTGCAACTGTCAGATTCTATAGGGACATGCCTGATTCATACACAAATTATATGTTCAGTGCAGTGTATTGATAAGGGCATCAGATAGGACAAGCACAGTAGCTTTGTTTTGTGTAATTTGACCTAGCTTGATACAGTTGTGGGTGTATGTAGCTTCGAAATTTTGAATCACATTCTTTAACTGATACAGCACGATGTGTCGCCATCCTTTTTAGATGCAGCCATTATTTCTTGCCATGTTATATTTTTTTTAGAACTGTACTATTGATCAGTACCATATACTGGTAGCCATATTGTACTCACAAGTTATCAAACCCCAATTAGGCCTAATGATGTATGAGAGATGTAATTTTACTACATAATGAAAACGTTAATAAGGTCCATAATCATACTTGTTTCATAATAACTACTGTGTTATAATGAAAGGCATTGTAGTGAGGGAGCACAGTAATTATACTTTTTATTGGTATGAAAAAGAATACATACTGATTAATTATTTGTAACAATGACAATATTGTCATATTGATTATTTATGAGTAACAGTATAGTCATATTGAATAATTGTTGGTACTATATGTGTTTGAAAGGACGAGTAGTGGCAGTGCCTCATTGGTCAGTGTGATGAACTCGCATGTTTGAAATGACAAGTAGTGGCAATGCCTCATTGGTCAGTGTGATGTATTCATGTGTTTGAAAGGACAAGTAGTGGCAATACCTCATTGGTCAGTGTGATGCACTCATGTGTTTGAATGGACAAGTAGTAATGGCAATGCCTCATTGGTCAACATGATGTAATCATGTGTTTGAAAGGACAAATAGTGGCAATGCCTCATTGGTCAGTTTGATGTACTCATGTTTGAAAGGACAAGTAGTGGCAATGCCTCATTGGTCAGTGTGATGTACTCATGTGTTTGAAAGGACAAGTAGTGGCAATGCCTCATTGGTCAGTGTGATGTACTTGTGTGTTTGAATGGACAAGCAGTGGCTATGCTTCATTGGTCAACGTGATGTACTCATGTGTTTGAATAGACAAGTAGTGGCAATGCCTTATTGGTCAGTGTGATGTACTTGTGTGTTTGAAAGGGTGTGGGTTTTAAACTAGTATCAGTTCAGCCCATATAAGCTAATGTGATGTGTTCTTCCACAAGGCTCATTACACCAAATTCCTGGGCACCAAATAACCTACTTGTGTTGCTGTGCTGTAAAACTCCAAACCAAATTTTAACTGAATACATCTCAGCAATCGATACGATTGGCAATTAATATTTTGCTTTTGTCAGGTGAGCTTTCATTTGTTATTTGTCCTAGCTATTTGCACCTATAAGAGATTAATTAAAGGCAGTATGATAGAAAGTTACTGAGCCACACTATCAATAAATCAGAAGCGTCACTGTGTGTGTGAGTGGTTGAATAATTGAGTCCTAATCATACATTAGTTGGCGGTAATGTGACAGTTCAATAGCATGAAAGTGTGGCAAAACATTTGATTTCTGCAGCATTCACAGCTCAACAACTGCACATGAACAATCAGTTCAAGGTATCATTGTGTACAGTTTATATGTATAGATTATCAACAGGCTACTTAGAATGAAAGGTTTCAAAGCAGTTTTATTCTTTCTCTGTGAGCCACCATTGTGTTAATTTTGCATGATTTCTATGTCACTGCTACAGAACATGGGAAGTAGAAATTTGTGGGTTATGATAACTGATTTTATCTTATCTTCCTATGTATTAATTTTGTACCCAGTTTTGTCAGTAAAAATATTTTAAAACAAATAATGTTAAATGTGGAGAAATTATATAATTTATATCTATATTTATAAATCACCTTGTGGAAATTTATTGTAAAGCTTATTTGGGACATGATGTATCTTCAGATATACCAAATTCATCTTAATGACCCCTCACCTGACAAGAGGATACCCCTAATCAGAGGTGACCTTCCCTTACCCCTCCATCTAACAAGAGGCCACATCTTTAATAAGGCCAGCTTTATGTTGCAGAATTGATTGCCTCATGTGATATAAAGAACAAACAGTGAGCCCAAAGGAGGTCATTTTGTTGGTCTGATGAGGTGATGTGGACAAGTTCAAATTGAGTTTAACTGCAAAGATTGTGATCTGCTATAGCATAATGTTCCTGCAGATCAGGGTCTATGTTGTTTGCTCTAATGATTACTCCTAACAAACTGTACACAGCCCCAGATATGATGGCCTATTATGAGATGGCAGGTCTGGGCCTGTGCAATTTGCAGATGGACCCATCTTATATACAGTAGTTAATAAATTAGAGTAGTTTAAACCAAATGATTTTTCATCCTTGCAGATATCTCAACTTGGCTAAGTGATTGATGAAGTAAAATTTGTCAGTCCAAACTAGAAGTTTGTAGCAAAGCGGTGTTGTCTTCAAGCTTTTCACTGTTTAAACTAACTCGGAAAACCCAATTGTCAACAAAACCCAACTGAATTCCTCAAGCCTTCGGTTGGATCAAAATTCCAAAATTGTGGTGAATATCTGCAGATGACTCCTATTCCAAAATTTGGCGATTCATTCTTGCATGGTATGGAATTATTTGCATTGTGGATGTGCGGGAGTGTGGAAATTAAAAAACACCCCAACAAACCAGTACTCGTGTGCAGAATAAAAATTGTATACAGTTATAGTCAGTCTTGTTTGCTTAGGTAGTAAAGCAGGCCTTAATTAAGAATTATATAGTTCAGTCTATTTTCTGTTTCTTGCTTGGTTTTTTTTTATTAAGGTACAGAGTAAATAACCTGACTACCATAGCTAGAGAAAATATACAGGTATTTTGATATAGATTGATGTGTATGTAATGTGTACAACAAACAGGGTTGCTCATCTTTCGATATTTTTCTTACTGGTTGTATTTAATCCTAGTATAATTAAGAAACTGAACAGATATCTGGTATCACCCAACATTCCAAAATTTTCATCATGAAACTTAAGCTGCCCGATTTTTATGCAAACGTGGTTAGGTAAAATCTGAATATGCAATTAACTTGAACATTTCATAACATAGATATCATGCTGAGCATTTCATAACATAGATATCATGCTGAGCATTTCATAACATAGATATCATGATGAGCTTTTCAAAATGTTCAGCAATACTGGCCATCTTAAAATGACTTATGTGTTGTATTCTTGATTCAATAACATCCTAAAGTTGAATATAGATAGTTATCCAAGGCATAGATTATAGGAAATTTTACAACAAGACTTACAGTATGTTGTACCATACTATCTACAGTACATACCACATAAGATTTGGATCCAGCTGCAGAAATGCACTGGCAGATCAGGTTCTATATTTTTTGTTCTCTTCTTTAGTCCTGGCAAACCACAGTATGTGACAGATTTTGATTTATGTTGTTTGAAGATGGATCTAACTTGTATGCAAGTATATTGACACATTTGGATTTATGTTGTTTGAAGTTGGATCTAACTTGTATGCAAGTATATTGACAGATTGAGCATTATGTGATGGCAGACAAGTTACCTTAATTAACAGTCTCAAACCAGTCAGCACAGGATAATTTTTTCTTGCCAGAATAATCAAATCCATTTAAGTTTACAGATGAACTTTACACTGAACTGAAAGCACTCAGAAATGTTGCAGAAAAATAAAAGTCCAAACTTCATTGCAGTTATTATAGCCCTATTTTGATATATTAAGTGTGATATATAATGTACATCCATTTTGAGACTGGTACATATCTCATTTGCCAATTAATGGTCCAAATCAGCTTGAAACTGAGCATGGCTTATTCAGATTTTAAACAGGAAATATTTATTCAATGACAGACCATCAGCAGATGCTCCAGGTTGCAAGTAAATGGTCACACATGCAACTAAATATTGTCATTTGCGTGCAAATGTTATCTTGCTGCCCTTTGGCAATCTTAAGAACCAAATGACCTGAACACTTTCTGATTACAATAACATCTTCATCCTATAAAAGTTACCTCATGTTCTTTCTGAACCCATATTGTGTTTAAGCACACATGTCTCTGATACTTGATATACAAGTGTATAGCTATAACTGGTAGATTGATAGCTAGGTCTTGTACAATGATATTCATATACAAGGGTATAGCAATAATTGATAGCTAGCTAGATAGGTCATGTACAAGACCTGTGTGATCATCCCCATCTGTGAAAAAAGGTTGGGAAAAATTCACTCATGGAATCAAATGTGGAAAAATTTAATCCACAGTAACAGTTGAACTATCATAAACATAGCTACAGAGGAGGCTTGTTTAATATATATCACACACACACACACAAATTAATATAGAAATACTATATCACTGAACTTGAGACCAGGAAATATGTTGGGTGTTAAAGAACTCCAAATAAAGAATTTCTGTATTTTTTATATTTACTCTTTAATTTGCCTACACTAAATATCCTCCACTATTTGTCATTAATTAATTCCCTTTTTAATTTATTTCTGTGTCAGGAATATGGATAGGGTAGGACAACTTGGGCAAAATTCCAGGGGTCCACAACAGTCAGGGAGCCCACCACTGACACACACAAATCCTGTTTGTGGCCCTGCAAACTGTCAGGGCTTGATGACCTGAAATGGCCACCAAAATTTTCAAGAAGGTTGCCGTTTGGCTGTTGAAATGTGAAGTTGCCCTTTGGCTATTGGAATGTGAGGTTGCCTTTTGGCTACTGAAATGTGAGGTTGCCTTTGACTATTGAAATGCGGGCTTGCCCTTTGGCTATTGAAATGTGATGGGTACTTGGAGCAAAGTTTGTTTACTTATTTTGTACTCATCCAGTAATAATGACTTGAAGAGACACACTATACCTGAGCTAATTTGTTGCACTGTAGAAGAATTTTTCTCACTTACCTGTTGATAACATACTGAATATTAAATGCATCATTGCCATGGATCAGAATGCATGTTGAGATGTGTAGAATTTCATCTGCTTCTATTATCTCATGGCAACCCAGCTTCCTCAACATTTTCAATCATTGGAATATACAGCCATGATGGAGGTAAGATAAATAATCAGATGAAACTTAAATTTGTGCTCTGATTTTAAACCAGCTTTTGAAATTGAGCTTCAGAGGTACCTTGTTATCCTGCAACTGCTCATATTTTACCAGTGGTTGTTTAGGAAGGACAAGTGACTTTTTCAAGATGTTCATCCAGTTGGATGAGTATCATTTTAAGTATGATGAAGGATGAGTTAAAGTGATGCAGGACAAGTCAAAGTTTCAAGTCACTTATCCAGTGGTATAAGTAACCACATGAAAATTGTTTGAGCTTTGATGCATTCTAGTCTTTCGGCAAAGTTAAATTGGTGTGTACAGGTGCTATTTGACTGAATGTTACATTTCTGCCTTCTAAGTTGTGGTATCATAATGTTGTTTATTTTCAGTTTTTATAGTTTTATTCATTTGTACAAAAAATATTTTCTTCATGAAAATTGAGAATCATTGAATTGACTCCAGTATAATGTTCAGTTAAATCTGAAGGTCATAGACCCAGATTTGTCATTACATAATGTGTCATCTAACTAGACAGTCTGTTTTATTCACTTAAAATGTAAAGTTGGATGAAGTGCATACCTGAGCTTGCAGTACCTAATTCAATGGAAACTCTATAGGTCTATTGCTGCAGATGAGGATACATGATATAAAGTGTTCATCTTTTATTTATATGATTTATGAAATCATAAATCAATCATACACTGTGAAAGGATATTGACACATAATGTGTATTTGATTTTCAAGTTTCATGACTTTCATAAATATTTTAAAATATGAAATTCAATTCTTTTAATTACAAAACCTAAAGAAATAAATTACAAAGCTATATTTCAAACATTATAAATATTTTGAAAGACTACAAAAAGTGCATGTGAATACACAAGTTCTTTCTTTCTGGTATTGTCTAGATTTCAGTGTCAAATACTGTATATATTCATTTATAAGTTGAGTCAAATTTCAAACAACAAAAGGTCATGATCTTCTGTAGCGTAATGTGTATGCAAATCAGGGTCTCTGTTTTTTGTTTTACTGATTACTCCTAATAAACTGCACAGACCCAGATCTGCCGGCACATTATGCAATGGCAGATCTGGGTCTGTGCAGTTTGCAGTTGGACTCAATTTTATATGGGTGTATAAGATAATATGATTTTAACCAACCTAATCACATGAGTAAAAATATGTAAATATACATACATAAATACAGCTGGTTTTGTTAAATACTTTGTTGGACCAAGCAGAAAATAGCATAATATGAATGGCATGCAGGCACTTACTTCAAATATAGATGAAAAAATATAATAATTACATATATTTTTGTACAAGAAGCTTAATGGAGAAGACAAGCAATACATTGTCATCACTGTGAATTCACTGTATTTCATGGGATACAATTTTTTTTGTGAATTACCATATTTCATCAGATATCAATATTTGTGAATTCACTATATTTCATGGGGTACCAATTGATGTGAATTCACCATATTTCAGGGGGTACCAATTGATGTGAATTCACCATATTTCAGGGAGTATCAGTTGTTGTGGATTTTGTACTGGGCAGTTTACCATGAATTAGGAGACCCAAGAAAGTGTGATTTTTCTGTGGAAAAATAGGAGCCCTTTTCCAATCCACAAAGCCACCATATGTACTTGCTTATAAGTCAAGCTCATCAGCAAACTGCACAGACCCAGATCTGCCATCACATAATGCATTGGCAGATTCAGGGCTATGCAGTTTGTTAGGTGTAACCAATGTAGCAAACAACATACACTCTTATCTGCCGGTACTTAATGCGATGGCAGATCAGGGCGTATGTTGATTGCAATTGGACTCGATTTATAAGTGGGTATGTACAGTAAGTGCTGACGAACATGTGCATAGGGAACCATAGTAACTCATTTGGCACAGTGTTGGACTTGCAATATAACGATTGTAGGTTGGATACCCACCCATGTCAGCAACTGACATCCACAAAAGTATTCACAGTGTTTAAAGATAAAGAGACACTGCTGTAATGGATCCCAGAAACCAGTCTTTTTGTCAGAACAGGTGTTCTTTCAAGTGAGGTTCTGCTGTAGACATCTTGTAAATTTACACACAGTGCTTCCTCTGTTAATTGGAACTATAAAAGTGCCCTCACTTAGGAAAAAATGGAGTCTTTTACTGATATTCCAACAAGCTATATCTTGATTCTTCTTAAAATATAAAAGTATTTATTGAGGTGAAATCACAATATAAGTGGTTATTCATGAGACAAGAGCTAAATTAAAGTGAAATAAATCAAGCTGCAGTGATTAAACAAAATTTCATAAATTACTGTGACCATACCTGCATTACAAGGATGAGATCAGTATACTGAGTGGCTTTATATTGTGGGACAGCTGTACAAATTGTATTTTATATTGAGGGACAGCTACAAATTGTGATTTTATATTGATGGACAACTGTACAGTTTGTGGTTTTATAATTAGGGACAACTGCACAAATTGTTATTCCTGTTGAGAGACAACTGAACAAATTGTGATTTTATATTGAGGGACAACTGTGGTTCTATATTGAGGGACAACTGTACAAATTGTGCTTTATATTGAGGGATAACTGTACAGTCTGTAGTTTTATATTGAGGGACAACTGTAAAAAAATTGCTTTATATTCAGGGACAACTGAACAAATTGAACTAGAATAGTACTGATTAATTTATTTGTTCCTCCTTTCCCCAAGAGTGGCTGGTAAGTCTTCCACATCATGCAGACAGAAGTGAAATCGGGCCTGGAGATCATAAAACTCAGAGCTTGAGACTGTGTTTCTACTATTAGCCAGTCAGAAATGAACATTCTGATGTAACATCATTTGTGATTGGTAGAAACAAAATCTGAGGGTTAGAGTCAAGGATTCCATGATTTCTAGATCCAGCTCCAGTTTTGCCAACAAAAGTCTTAAGTTAAGCCATGACTTGAGACATTTAACTTTAGTCAAGTTTTAGTCCAATTTAAATTGTGTCTAATCAGATTACTGGACTTGACAGTTAAGTTTAAGTCTTGATTTAAGTTCTGTTGGTGAATTCAGGCCAGGCCTCAATTTTACTACCATAAGTCTTAAGTCTAGACTTCAGACATTTGATTGGTCAATTAGTCTTAAATTTCAGCCAATCAGTTCATTGGATTCTGAGCTTAAATTTTAACTGAGGCATAAGTTCTGTTAGTAAAATTCATGCCTGATATGCACAGTCTCTACAGTAAGGATGAAAAATGAGACCTCACATTACTGTCTCATAACTTCCTCAGGTCCTTTTACATATTTGCAGTTCATTGTACTAGATGAATGGTGAATTGTATGATTTAGACTGCATGAGCAATATATATTGCAATGTCCCTGCAATCTTTTCATCTGCACATACATTAATTCATTATTCCCGATGATTTCAGAACAGTACTTTCTACTTGTGCATTATACAGGGGCAAAGCAAAGAATCTGTAGTGGAGGGGTCCCTGTGTATTCTCAAAACCATCTCTATTATTTTGGGAGAGGGGGAAAAATGAATTTAAAACACATATAGACTGTACTGTACAAGTATTCAACATCCATGATTGACAGATAGCTTTAAATAAATATTCAACTTCTAAATAGACTGAGTTATTACAGTAAGCAAGACTTTTCATACTGTGTTCAATAAATAATGTGCAAAATAGGCAAATAAGCAGGCATTGAAGGTCTTTACTCATTGATCATAAATTATATGGCCAAAATTGTAAACTGATTCAGAACTGTGTCCAGTGTTGAGTTACAACTTCAGTCAAACCTAAAATGCAATTTCTGGAGCAATCACTGCACAGTTATCTTAGAATTAAGGCACTGAAGTGAATGAAGTTGCCAAATGTGTGTGTAAGTGTGTCTATACATGGGGTTCGTTATGGACCATTACACATGACTGGCTGAGAGATGTTCAAAATGCAGACAGAATTCTAGGCTGTTATGCCTCAGACAATTTTGCTAATGGCAAAACTTACAAAACATTTTCTTATTCACATTTAAATTTCCCTACTATCAATTGATACAATTTTTTGTGTAATCTTTAAAATCTTTCATTCTCTGTCATGTTATAGCAAGAAAACCACTGATCAGAAACTTTTGGTATGTACAAAGAGGTATGGCTGTAAGAACATTATAGGTTCTAAACTTAAAATGTAAAAAAAAATCAGTTTTTAATTTTCAGTTTGTATTTTGAAGACAAGTTTTTATAGTAATAAATAGTAGTCTGGTAACTCTTGTGCAGCACTGTCAGGTGCACACTTGTACAGTACAGTCTGGTAAGCCTTGTACAACACTGTCACATGCACACTTGTACAGTATATTCTGGTAACTCTTGTACAACACTGTCACATACCCACTTGTACAGTTCTGTCAGAACACTTACTTAATGCTGTTTAGTGACTACCTGTATAACAATGATGAACATTGAACAATACTTTGATGAATGCTTGTACAAATGCCAGAACACTTGCACAATGCTACCATATGAACAGTTGTGCAAGTCTATGAGATGAACACTTGTACAATTTCCAGAATAACACATCTATAATAGTGGTTAATGACAACATGCACAACAAACACTTTTAAAACACTTTTTGATAACACCTTTCCAGTACTAATTACTTGTTCAGAATTTTTGTATGAGAACTGGTATGATTGTCAGAAGAATGCTTGTTTGGTGGTATTTAATGACTACCTGCACAACACTGATGAATACTGATGCAACACTGTCAAACGAACACCTGTACAACACTGATAAACACTTGTACAACAGTTACAGCAGTGTCTAATGAACACTTGTTCACCACAAACAGCCACATTTAATGAGTACCTTTACAACATTGTTAGATGAACATTTATTTGTACAGCATTGATGAACATTTAATTCATAACACTATCCAATGAACATTTATTTGTACAGCATTGATGAACATTTAATTCATAACACTATCCAATGAACATTTATTTGTACAGCATTGATGAACATTTAATTCATAACACTATCCAATGAACATTTATTTGTACAGCAACATCTAGTAACTACCTGCACAACAGTATGTAATGAAACATTGGTATAACACTAATGAACATGTACAGCTGTGTCAAACACTTACACAACAGTCTTGTGAAAATTTGCACAGAATTGATGCGTTGTACAAAACTATCAAATGAAAAGTATCAGATCAATGGTTGCTCAACAGTGTCTGATGTACATTTCTACAACACTGTCTGATGCAGTCACCAGGTCTTAAAAGTCATTATTTATTTAAAAAAGATAAATAAAACTGCTGTTTTCTCATTAAAGGAATTTTCTTCCATAATTAATGTTTCATTTCCTAAATTATCATATGACATTATCATTATCATATAACATGTGACCTTAAATTGTTAATATTGTGATCCAGATGTTACGGTTGAATTACTTTTATATGCACTTCTGCTGGAACTTTCTCAAAATGGCCAGGGATTGGAGTAACGTTTGTTGCTAGAAATGAAAAAGTGCACATGATGGTCAATAATGTATTCCAAAACTGATGATGTATTTGAAACATTACAGCCAGCCCTTGTGGTTTAATAAAACCCAACAGTTTTACAAGAATGTTGTGTGAAAAACTATATTGGGATTTCATCAGTCATTAAATTTGTAGCAGAAGTGGTGTAAAACAGGCGTCATTGTTGTCCTAACATTAAATGTTACAGTCAACTCTTTCAATGCAATAACAGCCATGCTGGTTTGACTAAACTAAATATTGAAGGGTTTAGTCAAGTTGTTCTATCTAATTTCAGACATAGTGTTCAGTGATAATAAACTGGTGGATCATCAAAACTAACAGTTTCTTTTGGCAAACTAAACAATAAAACTTGTAGGTATGTCTTTTATTGAGAATTTGTAATTTTGAATCAGTTTGTACATTTTTGGCTGAAACACAAAGCTATCATGACTTATTATAAATGCCTGTTGTAGCATGCCATTATCGTTAGGAAATTGTCTTGTGATATGTGTACTAACATTTAATACACCATCATTCAACCATCATATAAAGTTGTTTCCATCCCATTAAATGTCTGTAAACAGTTCTTACTCAGTTATTACATAATGATTGGGGTATTAAAGCATTACATGTTGTTTGGGGTACTGAATTATTAAATTTTGGTTGATGGTGCTTAATTATTACATGATTTTTGGGGGGTACTGAATTATTACATCTTGGTTGGGATATTAAGTTATTACATCTTGGCTGGGAGTACTGAATTATTAGATGTTGGTAATGGGATCTCAGTTATTATTTGTTTGTTGAGAGTACAATGTACTAAATTATTGCATGTTGGTTGGGATACTCAAGTATTACATGTTGGTTGGAGGTTCTCATTTATTGCATATTGGTTGTGGTACTCCATTATTATATGTTGGTTGGAATACTCAGTTGTTTGTGGATATTCAGTTAGTACATGTTGGTTGGGGGTACTTGATTATTACATGAAATGAGAGATGATGTCAGTTTTAGAATTGTAGATTAGAAGATGAAACATGTTTTACTTATTTCCATCTCTCTCACAGACTTTTTCCTCTCTTTCATCATGATCATCATCATCATCATCATCATCTCTGTGAGAGTTTTTTCTCACATTTATGAAAGTGGATGCTTGCCATTTAATACAAAAAAACCCACAAAAGCCAAAAAAAACCCCAACAGATCAACACATGTACAGGAAGGAGCATGTAGTACTCACCATTTATTAAAAAACACTGCAGGGAAAAGTGACTGGAATCTGGTGAATTGACCTCTTCTGTGGCTATTAGAGAATGACAGGTGTCTTTCTGTTCAGTGGCAACTTATGTTTTCATTCTAACATCATGTACTAGCCTTTTTTGCCTGTGATAGGCATGGCATCAGTTTCAGTAGGGAAAAGGTATTTCAGACATTTGTTTTGAGGGTTGCAGAGAGTGAGACTGTTGAAATTGGATCACCTTGGCTCAGTAATCTACGTTAAAGAAAGCAGGTGCTTAAGGGTCACCTGGAACGTGAGACGTTCGGTCTCTCTAACCTGATGGTTCTGCCAGCTAAACTGAAGCATCCCTTTGTACAATGTTCTCAGTTTCAGTTCAAACTGTTGCTTTTGGTTTTTTATGTTGCCATATTTTGCTATATCATTGCAGGCCACACACCACACATGCAGCTTTGGTCATCACATGTGGATATTATTAATGCTTTTGGGAAATGTGGTTAAAATTAATTTTGTTCTGAATACTGGGGCATAACTGACCAGAATTATTTAATAACTTTTGTCTAAACACATAAATATGTTCCATCAATATAGATAATTTTTATCCATAGTTTGTTACCAAGCAGTTTTTCGAGATAGGTAGTTACAAATATAATGATGTGAGAAAGCTTGCCAGTAGCTTCTCGTGGGTCGGTGGTTCTTTCCAGGTTCTTCCTCCACCATTAATACTGGCCGCCATGTATAGCCTATCTTGTGCTGAAAAATGGCGCTAAACCCTACAACAACAACAACAACAACAACAAATACAATGCATATTGAAAACAGGTCAGTACAAATATGACATGGTCAGTTTAACCCATTGATTTATATAGATAGTTCTTGAATGATATCAGCAGCCATATTTGTTGCATGCTTGCAAATTTACTATTGAGTTTATGTTTGGAAGTTGAAATAAATTCATTGAATCTCAAGATACTGTTACAAAAATACATACATAAACAGAATGTAAATCATGCTTTCTGGTAGTTTCTATATTTGTTATTTACAAGTTGATTTTGCTTCAGTGTACCTTCTTCAGATTGGTTAGTTTTGATGGCTGCATATAGGAGAAACTGCCAGGCTGCTCATCGTCCAGGTAAAATGGACAGTTGTTGTTGTTGTTGTTATAGGGTTTAATGACATTTTTCAGCATAAGAAAGACAATACATGGCAGCCAGCATAAATGGTGGAGGAAGAACCAGGAAAACTCCAGAAAGAACCACCGACCCACGAGAAGCTACTGGCAAGCTTTCTCATGTACCCACACTGGCCAAGCCTGAGACTTGAACCCATGCAGACAGAGGTGAGATGGCAGTAATCCGTAACGGTGAGCGCTTTAGACCACTCTGCCACTCGGGCCCCCAAAAATGGTCAGAATACCGCCTGCTAATAACCTTATCAGGAAGCATCTATAAAACCCAGTGATTAATAATATCATCTGTGAAAAATTGGTCATTTTAATTTTTGCATACAGAATAATTAAAATGTTTATCCACAAGAATAAATGAATTCATATTTGATTGCCTTCATATTGTCCCTTAAAAGTTGAATCCAATTGCAAACTGCACATAATGTGCCAGCAGAGCTCTTTTTATGCAATTAGTTAATGGTAATTAGTAGAACAAGTACTGTAAATCCTGATCTGCCAACACATTATGCAATGCCAGATCAGGGTCAATGTTTTTTGTAGTTGAATTTATGATATTGTACTTAAAAGTTGTGAATATTTGCAAATCCTCTATGGTTTTCTCACAGCTTTTGCTTATTAGAAATTATGTATTGCCTGGTACATCCTGCTGGTTTGTTCTTGGTTACAGGAAGTGAAGGGTTATGTTATAGGAATTTGCAGTCATTTTACCAGGGTTCAATTTTAGTGTGATTTACAGAACCAGTGCAGATCAATAGTAAATTTCAAAATCATGCAAAATTTAGGGAAACATAAAGAAAATGTGCTTACAGTATTTTCATTGTTATATTAATCCTGTATTTTCATGTTTATATTTTTGCTGTATTTGAATATAATGTGTAGAAATGAACCATCAAGATATAATTATCTCACAGTTCCATTATTGGTATTTATCTCACAGTTCCATTATTGGTATTTATGTCACTTGATTAGACTCTTATGTAAGATAGGTGTAGAGGTCTCCATACAAAAATGTCCAAGCAGAAAATTGCCCCCTTTCAGAACTGAAAATCAGACCCAATTAATTGTACTGAAGAGGAAAAATTGCCCCAGGTGAGACACTCCACAACCCAGTATTATAATGAAATGACAAGGGCAATCCCTCATTTTCATTGACAGAGAAAAAGTCCATTTATCACCTTAACAGGTGTAAAACATCCGTGAATCAGTTTGAAAATTCAGATTATGTGTGCAAGTTCAAATAATTTTGCTTATTTGTTGCACACCAATTGAATTCACCACTCCAGTGGCCTAGTGGTTAGAGCGTCCGCCTCGGATGCGGGAGGTCGTGGGTTCGATCCCTGGTCGAGTCATACCAAAGACTTACAAAAATGGTACTAACAGCTGCCTCGCTTGGCGCTCAGCATTAAGAGGTTAGTGTTAGGACTGGTCGGCCTGGTGTCAGGATAATGTGACTGGGTGGACATCATGCTACATGTCTGCGGCATGATGCCCCAGTGCTAGACATCACTATAAACTGCCACACTGCAGACATCGTAGTGATATGACTGAAAAATTGTTAAAGCTACGTTAAAAATCATAATCACATCACATCACATCACCAATTGAATTCTTTAATAGACTATAAATTTGTAACATCTTTAAATATTTATGGCCTCCCCACCATGTAATTTATTGGCTAGGCAAACATTTTGTGAGTTCATGCATATATTAGCAAATACACACATTTTCTAAAACAAAATATACAGTATTAATAATATTTGCAAATCCAGTTTCTTTCATAGCTCTTTGTAGGATTTTGAAAATGGAATTCCAGGGCTATGTTTATCCAAAACCAAAAGTCCAGCACATAAGAAACTCTTGAATTACTTTTTGGAAACTGAGAATCCAGAACCAGAATGGGGCTAGACATTAGTAATTATAAGTCTGATAATGAATTTCCTGTTGGACTAGAAGCTTTCATAGTTTCTGTAGTCTTCAATTGCTTTTTGGAAACTAAGATTCGAGAACCAGAATAGGGCTCAAAATTTCAGTTGCCACCAGTCAACATTTAGTGAAGATTTAACAGGACAAGTAAATTTCATCATCTACTAGTCCTTCTGTCTTCTAAGCATGGGTAGGATAGGTCAAGGGGGGGTCACATGACCCTCCTGGAAATCATACTGCAAATATATATATATATATATATAGTTATATATATATATATATATATATATATATATATATATATATTCTGACAAGTTTAATCATGCAAATGAAGCTGAAAATATGTCACAAGATTCTGTTCAAAATGCTTAGTAACTATTAGCTTTAGTTTCAGACTGCTTACTATACTAAATCTCCTGGCCCTGACTGACTGACCCCCCCCTTGCAAAAAAACCTGACCCTCCCCCCCAAAAGATCCTGCCCCCCCCCCTTTGCAAAAAATCCTGCGGGCGCCCATGCTTCTAAGAAATTTAGGTTAACTTCTGTGCTTACAGAAACTGAAGTTTCTGGAAGCTGGGATTCTCACTATAAAGAGCTCAGTCTTTACTAAATTCAGGTTTGGTTTTGTGGGTATAACACCATTTTTCAGCACATGATAGGTTATATATGGTGACCAGCATATTTGGTGGAGGGAAAAACCTGGCAAGAACCACCAAGCCACAGGAAGTTACAGGCCAGCTTTCTCATATACCTATATTGGCCGAACCAAGGCTCAAACCCATGTGACAAGGGTAAGATGTCAGTAATCTGTAGTGGTGAACACCACAGACCATTCCACCACCCAGGATTCTAAATTCAGGAATATTTTGTGCTTGCAAAATAGTTTAAATCAAGAAAGTGGCAGATTTGACCAGAAACAGATGGAATCCTTTCAGACACATATAAACTGAGGGAGTATATGGTTATGTTTCTTAAATGATCTAGTCATCGTGAAAACATAATTGGTGTTACTTGAGAAATTTGAGCATCCAGATGGAGGTTCAGACCCAGAAACTCCCAAACTCTAGAACAGTGTTATGCCATCAGAATTATCGAAGCCAATGACTCCTGCAATTTATTCTCCCAGGTTTCCAGACACATTTAATATATGTCCTTCAGTCATGATTACACAGACCCACTGAAACTAAACTCCAATTCTGGAATAGTATGACAATGTCTTTGTATGTGATCCCCCTACTGCCACCAGATCTCAGACCCAGACTGGGGCTTGAACCTGAACTTATCTGAACTAAAGTCATTTGCTGTAACTACCTAAGACATCACATCTGTGACTTACATTAATGATAATCCAATTCAAAATCAGGGGTCAAGTTGAAATCTTTTATTATGGGATTGTTAAAGTAGATATGCCGAATTACCATATGTACTCATTTATAAAACAAGTCCCACTGCAAATTTCACAGACCCAGATCTGCCACCACACAATGTTCCAGCAGATCAGGATCTGTGCAGTTTGTTATGAGTAATCAGTAGAACAAATAGAATATACCCTTATATGCAGGAGCATTATGCTAAGGTAGATCAGAATCTTTGTTGTTTGCAGTTGGACTCAACTTATAAGCAAGTATAGATGCAGCACAAAAGTACTTGTCTGGTTTGAACTACATGATATGAAGAAATGAAATCTTTAATATCTTGAACAACATGTACTCCTAATATTTCTTGGTGCACTCATGACTGTGTGTAAAATATGTGAGCACAATAGTGTTTACTGTCTAGGTCTTGCATACAAATACACCTAGCTGTGGGAGTAAATATGTGAGGACAATATAGTGTTTACTGTCTAGGTAAATCCATGTGGTTAAAGTTGTAAATGCTACTGTAAGAGCAATTAAAGTAGCAGAATATCATCTATACTTGCTTATAAGGCAATTCCAACTGCAAACCACACAGACCCAGATCTGCTATTGCATAATGTGCCAGCAGATCTGGATCTGCAGTTTGTTAGGAGTAATCAATAGAACAAACAACACAGATCCTGAGCTGCAGGTGCTTTATGCTATGACAGTTTAGGATCTTTATTGTTTGCAGTTTGAGTCGACTTATAAGTGAGTATATATGGTACTCATGAATCAAAAACCAGTTAACACCAAGTAATCAGGATATTTTTTTCTTTTATCTAAAACTTGTTTTCCATCTATCTAATGTGATGGATAGAATACATATTTTTTACTAACTGGAGTAATAGTTTTTCCAATTTTTGGGGGGGCAAAAATGTTTTTAGAAAATCCCTGTCTCCAGCTCTCTATGTTTATTTCAGTCTTAGACAGCAATGATTTTTTTCTTCTTCAAAACCTGTTATCATGGAAAATATCTGTCAAGTTTCAAAAGCAACGAATATGAATGTAAGAAATAGACGAAATGATTTTTAAAAAGAAATTATATGCATTGATTCGTAAAATTTATCTTAATTATTTGTCCTAAACAGCCTTTCTGATACAGTACTACATTCTACCTCAATAGCCATCTCTCAATTTCTATGCATACATTTTGTGAGTGTGTTTATCCTACATGTAAAAAGAAAAAGAAAATGAGTCAACACAAGATGCCAAGTATTATTCGTTCTTTTATCTTATATTTAGTAGTGATTGACTTTTTGTATGACTGGAAAAGTTGTACTGTGCCATTGGACAGTTATGTGGATTATGACTGTAGTACAGAACCCATTACGATTTAGAGCAGAAATTCCCAACCTTTCAGAGTATGAGGACTCATTTTGTAACTTCAAAAATTTTGTGGATCCCCACATGCTTATAACCAAGAAAACACATACTCCTTGGAATAATCCCATGGCCTACAGGAGTCTACAGCCCACAGGTTAGGAACCACTGATTTAGAGAACTGCAGTATATTGATGTTATTCTAGTGGCTGCTTTCCTTGCTTTTTGAGGTTGCTCTGACCTTTTTGTAAGAATATTATCAAAAGTCATTATCATGTAATGGACACGCAGTTTTAAAAAACATAGACATGTTGGCACTAGTGACTATCAAAATTGTTAATGGTGGTACAACTTGTATTGTTGTCTGCAGTTGTCTGCCTTGAATTGCTGATATTTCTTTGAGTATTATATTTTGGGATTGCATAGTAAAAGACTGAATTTCTTAAAAGAACATTGAAATATGCAAATGTTTTGCAATAATTCAGACTTTTATTAAGTCAAAAACAAAATAATTACATAAAAGAGGGGGAATTAGAAAAGCAAATACATTAACATTGGATTGGTTCAAACATGTATTTGTTCAAAGAAATTAAACATTTTAACTTTTTTAAAGATCTAACACAGTTTTTAATTGTATTAAAATGATTTGCTTTTGTCCTTAGTCCTTTTTGACATCCATCTGTATGAGTAAATAAATGGTAATAACTTCATGATCCTTGGTCCCTTTTGAAGTCTTTTGTACAAGTAAATAAAGGGTAATTACTGCATGGTCCTTGGTCCCTTTTGACAGCCTTTGGTATAATTTAATAAAGAGTAATAACTGCATGGTCCATGTTCCCTTTTGACTTCATTCTGTAAAGTTAATAATGGTGAATGACTATTTTTGGTCCTTAGTCCCTTTTGACTTCCATCTGTATGAGTAAATAAAAGGTAATGACAGCACCATCCTTGGTCCCTTTTGACTTTGTTCTGTACAAGTTAATAATTGGTCAACTTCTTTGGACTTTTTTGTAAGTACAGTGTTACGTATGACTGCTTTTGTTTACAAACAACTTAACACAGGGACATGCTGATGGCTGGGTAAACAAAATGACAGTCATAGAGATTTTAGACAAACTTTTAAAAGCAATGCCAGAGTGGCATAGCAGCCAGTTTGAATAGATGTGAGAATGTGTTTTGCATTATGAGTTAACTTCTCAATTTAAATTTTGCTGACCAGAAAAGAAATGATAAATTCAGTAGAACTGCTACTTGAAAAGACAGTGATGCACACTTTTGTACTATGTTGAGTTGTTTTATATTAAAATCTGCTACTTAAAAAAAATAATATATTTAATGGTAATGCTTGAATTCTTACATATATGTGTATTCAGATAATGGTAATTACTTACATATATTTAGCATTGCCACTATATATATATATATATATATATATATATATATATATATATATATATAAAGGTAATTACTTCAATGTATTTAGATAATGATAATCCTTGATTACTGCGAATGTGGATATGTGAGAAAGCTTGCCAGTAGCTTCTCGTGGGTCGGTGGTTCTTTCCGCGGATTTCCCGGTTTCTTCCTCCACCATTAATACTGGCTGCCATGTATAGCCTATCGTGTGCTGAAAAAATGGCGTTAAGCCCCACAACAGCAACAGTCCTTGATTACTTAATTACTTATATACATTTGGATAATGGTAATTGCTTACATACATTTCGATGCTTTATTTGAAGGAAAAAAAACTAACAAGAAAGCATACTGATAATCTTACCACTTTGAAAACTTTATTAGCCAGCCCATGTAATGGTTTAGTTGATTCCATTCATATCACTTGAAGACTTCTTATAATGTCTGGTTGGTCTTAAATGAAAATAGTGCCAGTCTGATGTCAAATATGACCACCACAGCAGCCATCTTGAACATTTTGTTATTGCTACACCTCCTAAATGGAAAGTAATATCTTGAAAATATTGTTATCTCTACACCTTTCTAAACTGATGACTATATCAACATGGGATCTCACGAGTAGACTTCTTATGATACCTAGTGGTCCTAAATGAAAATGGTGCCAGTCATGTATCTGATATGGCTGCCTGTCCTGTCTTATAAATGTTGTTGTCACTACTCCCCCTGAATGTATGATCATTATGACATGAAGTTTTCACCATGTCCTGAATGAAAATGGTGCCAGTCCTACATCCAGTATAGCTGCCACCACTGTCTTAAATATGTTGCTGTCACTACTTCCACTGAATGGATGACATGTATGGCACGGGGTTTTTACCAATAGACTTTGAATTATGTCTGCTTTGTCCTAAATGAAAATGGTGCCAAACTCCAGTGTGTGTGTTGTACACCATAGCAGCTAATTTGAAAGTCTTGTCACTACTGCAATATATCAGCTATTGTAGCAACACTCAAAATAGTTAAAGGGAAGAAATAGCCTTCTCTTGAATACCTGGATATTCTTTTTGAGCATTGGAGCATCAGTCCCTTCAAGGGACACAAGTTGTCATAGTATAGTGGACCAGTCATGCACAAATCCTGACCAGCTGTGGGTGATGGAGCTAGATTTCATATGTATGGTTAGCAATACAAGTATGTTGGATATGTGTAGGAACATTAAAGAATTCAAAGCCAAGTTGATTTGAGCATAAGACCCAAAGAATACACCCCAATACTCACCATTCACCAATATCAAATCAGCAGCCATCTTGAAAATCTTGTTATCACTACTCATCTCCAACTGGATGGCTATTTCAGCATTGGGTTATCACTACTCATCTCCAACTGGATGGCTATTTTAACATGGGGTTATCACTACTCATGTCCAACTGGATGGCTATTTCAACATGGGGGTTATCACTACTCATGTCCATCTGGATGGCTATTTCAACATGGGGGTTATCACTACTCATGTCCAACTGGATGGCTATTTCAACATGGGGGTTATCACTACTCATGTCCAACTGGATGGCTATTTCAACATGGGGGGTTATCACTACTCATGTCCAGCTGGATGGCTATTTCAACATGGGGGTTATCACTACTCATCTCCAACTGGATAGCTATATCTCTGTGGGGTTTTCACCATTAGAAAACCTATGACACTTAGTTGGTCCTGAATGAAAATAGTACCAGTTGTACGTCCAACATGGCTGCCATAAAGTTTATTTTAAACATCTTGTCATTACTCCCTCTGAATGGACAAACATTTTGAGATGGGATTTTCACCAAATGACTTCTAAATGAAAATGGTGCCAAGCCATATCTGTACCACAGTAGCTAACTTGAAAATCCTGTTAATCGTTGAAGAATATCAGATGGTTTCAACACTCGACAGTTAAAGTATAAAAATGGTCTCCTTATAATTCCTGGACATTTTTTTCTCCCAGTATAATGTCAGTCCCTTCAATGGACTCTTGTTTTGTGTCTGCTTTAGCTAACATTCTAGATCATATGGGAGGGGGTGGGTGTGTATGGGATGGAAAATGCACTATGTGCTTCTCTGCATTTAATAGATATTGATTTATGCAATATAGGAAACTGAGAAAGATGGTTATTCAGTGTCATTTAGTGGAATTATGATAATTGTCTGTCAAAATTTTAAAACTGTAATCATGAAAATATACCATGATGAGGAAGACCAGAAATGTCACTAATTTCCAATAACCACATGAGAGGATCATGAGCCAGAGTTGATAGGTAGCTCCCAAAAAAGTACATTTGATACAATTTTATACCACCAAATTTATTTTGTTTTTGTGCAGTAAAGTAGCAATTAAACTGGGTTCTTAGCCACACACACACACACACACACACACACACACACACACACACACTCTGGTATGCTTTGAAGAAATGAAGGTAAATCTCATCAAGGCTCCAACCATTTTTGATGGGAGTTGGGACTGGGATTTGGGAGAAAATTTCCAGCCCACACAATGTTTCAAAAAAAAAAAAAATATGCTTGCTCTGGTTGAAGAAAAAAGCTGTTATACAAATGACATTAGTGAACATTTTCTTATCTTGAGAGGTAAGAACAAAAAAATGTCCTGGCTTGAGAGAAAAAAAATCACAGGCCCTCTACTGCGCCCACAAATTAAATGGTCTGTCTCTAAACAAATTTCCACTTCAGCTTACAACGGAGTATAGTTATACCTGACTTGAATAACTTAGGTCCAGAGTTTTGCAAGATCACCTGTCATGCACAATACGCAATTTTTTAATCAATGGCTCAAACAATGCTATATAATGTGTCTACTTCCGAGAGACCACCTGTCTTGAGGGACCACTTATTTACGCGAGGGTTGGTATTTAAAGACTGGCTTCTCACAGAAAATCCCCCCCCCCCCGCCACTTTCACAGGCCCATAGCGTTTGTGTAGTCAGTTATGATGATTTACAAATGTTAGTTAATTTATTATGGGAGAGCTGTCATAGAGAATGAGAGAAAGCATTTGCTTTAATCCAGCCGCCTTTTAACTGTTCGTGCCAGGTAAGTTGACCTGTAGCTGCTTGATTTCAAGTTTGAGACAACCCCTCGTTTCAATAGCGCTGAGCCAGTCTATTCAATTTAACCTAGTATAGACTTCGGCAAGTACGAAGCTGTTATCAAACAACTGTTGGCCAGTGCCTTTCAAACACTCTGGATTTCTTATTTTCGGGATTTTTAAGAAGTCACAGTATATCAGAAGCCATAAAATTTTGTGAATAATTCGTTGTGCTTATTCTGGATCAGGATTTTACTGAGAGATCGAGTGCCACTAATGAAAACTAACTTGGTGAAGTAAAAATCAGATCCGAGAACAACAACCCACCCCTTCTCGTTTCAGGTAAGAAGACTGAAGGTGAGAATTTCCATTTGAGCTTTCTCCCTTGTGAACTGTCTAGGTATTTTCACATGGGTCATGCATGGCAAGTTTCTTTCAAAGGGATGGGGCAATCTTTTGCTACATTTCTGTCTTTAGTTGAAACGAGAAAACTTGTTTTTCCTGTTATATGTGTCTTTTTACGCAACAGTATTTACATTTTTTTTAAGGTCACATGATTGGAATGTGATGGGAATTTCAGGTTGGAAAACAACTATTGACAAGAGTGGGAATTGAAAATGCACTGCTTTCGTAAGATACTTTGTACAAAATGGTCCGTATTGGTACTGTGTGTCGTTAATTTTACAATGGCCTGGGTGATGGGATTTGTAGTTCAAGGACTACGTTCTGTTATTGCTGACAAGTGATAGGTAACACTATATGTAAACTATGCCAAGCTGGATTTAGTGTAGTTTTATGTAAATCCTATACAATCGAACCTGTTCCCCCTCAAAAAAGTAGCACATGTGTACATATTTGATCAAAGAAATGAGTTTTGTGTTCAGGAATATATCTCTTTCAAAGTGACCTTTTCACTTTATAGATAATATGTAAACAATGCAGTATTCCATACAGTATGCTGAGCTAGATTATTTTCAGCCCAGGTAGACTCTCTCTCTCTCTCTCTCTCTCTCTCTCTCTCTCTCTCTCTCTCTCTCTCTCTCTCTCTCTCAGTGTTGACGCAACCATTAATGTCCATTTCTTTGATAATAAATACATTTTTCCTCAAAATGCATTAAGCTTAGGTTTTGGGAGCAAATACAGTGTTCACCTTTATCATTTTGAGTTTTTTTTAAAATAAATATTTTACAGAATTTTAACATCTTTTCCTTTTATCTTTTATCTTGTAACACTTCATTTATTGTGCAAACAATATATTTTAATTTTTAGAACTTTACTGAATCAGCACCATATAGCCCTTTTTGTGCCGAGGTGCCTTTAAGGAGTAAGACATACTTACTTTGGAAAAAAAGTAAGTCAGTAATCTGACTGCTGTTGACCTGCACCATATGTGCAATATTATACAGGTAGACAACTTAAGTAATTAAACTTGTGCACCATTCAGCCAGATATCAGTTTTAATCTTCAGTAACATGGTTTGATGGAAAGCTAGTTAAATTTGATATTTTTGTTTCTGATTGTTTGATATTGTAATTGTTAATTTGACTGTTTCATGTGTGTCACCAAAATCACATTCCCACCAAGGTGTCTGTTAATTGGTTTACATTTACTGCACAGGTAACAGTTTCAGTTTATCTATTAACAAAAGCATTGATTATTCTCAGGTTAAATAATCAAGTTCAAAAGAAAATTAAAGATTCACCATCCAGAAATTAAAATGCTCTCACTTAGTAATTGTATATACTTGTAGCTATATAACAGCTGTTATAAGTACTGTAGAACCTGCCACAGCGTGAAATTAACAGTGATCTAGCCAGAGGCTATAAATTTTTTTGTTGGACCAATTCTTTTTTCATAGTTTAGTAAATTTCCTGTTGGACTAGTGCTTTCTATAGTTTAGTAAATTTCCTGTTGGACTAATTGTTTTCATATTTCGATAAATTTCTGTTGGACTAGTGGTTTCCATAGTTTAGAAAGATTCCTTTTCGACTAGTGTTTATTTTATAGTTTAGTAAATTTCCTGTTGGACTAATTGTTTTCTTAGTTCAATAAATTTCTCTTGTGCTATTGGTTTTCATGGTTTAGTAAATTTCCAGTTGGACTAGTGGTTTTCATAGTTTGGTAACTGCCCTGTTGGACTTGTGGTTTTCATAGTTTAGTAACTTTTCTGTTGCACATGTGGTTTTCATAGTTAGTAACTTTCCTTTTGCACTTGTGGTTTTCATAGTTCATTTGTCTGAAGGAGAGTCAAGTTTCAGCTGTTACCAGTCACAGTATATAGGAAGGACTAGTGAAGGTTCAACAGTACTTTTAAATTTCTCAGTCTACTAGTCTGTCTGGCTGCAGTGAACATTTTGTTAAATTATAGGCCTGCTTGCCTTTGCAGCTGTCACCTCTATAGAGAAAACTGCTCATAAAAAAAGATCTATTAACCAATTTTTCATGGTTTACATATCCAGTTGTAAATTCTACAAGGTTCAAGCGTGTATCAACTGCATACTGATATCTCAGTGTCCTCATCTCACATACACATGTGCACATGCACACACACACACACACAATGTTGCTAGCTCACTGCTGTGGATGGGCCCCTGATGGCTGAGTGGTCTAAATCATTTGCCAGTACTGATCACTGCCATCTCACTTCTCTCTGTCTGGATTAGGCTAATGTGGGTATATGAGAAAGCTGCCAGTAGCTTACAGTGGATAGGTGGTTCTTACTGGGTTTTCCTGGGTTCTAAAACAAGAGCAACTCTCTTGTGGAGGTTGTTTTCTTTTCCCAGTGCAGTAGAACCCATATTAATACATATTTGTAACATCCCTTGTGAAGATGGAGTTGACTGCATAATATTACAATCCACTTCTGTTGCAGTACCATAAAACTCAAAATCCTTCTGCAAGGCATGCTGGGATGAAAAAAGTGCGTTTGGAAATAGATATTTTTTATGTGAATTATGAGAAAAAGAAGTTTGTTCAAGGCACATTTAGGTATTATGTCAGATATGGTAATAATAAATTACTGATCTACATTAAGGTGCCCTACCATGTAAAATATTTGGAAAATGTATGTGACAGCCACACTTAGACATTACTAACACATTTTCACATGTGGTGCAGGCTTATACAAAGTGACACAGAATGTGCTTGCTCAATAATCTACCCAAGTATAGTGATAGGTAAAAGTTCCAGATGTGCTTACATTTGCACTGAAAAACTGCCACAATGTATTCACACCCTTGCACATGCAAAACAATAATGAAATAACAGTGTATATAAAGAGAGCACATATACTAGTTTACGTGTAAATACCAGACCAGAAGGAAGTAGAAATTGAATATTTAACTTTTGTATTTCATCTAGTCAATGACCCTTTCATGAATGGTTTATGCAGTTTGAGCCATTTTAATTTCCTTTCAGTATTACTCATTACAATGATTGGATCCTTTTCTCGCTAATCCTGATGAGCTTCTTAGCAAGATTGTACCAAAATAAACACCACTACATGTAGACAAACGAAATTTGGCTTGCATATTTGTACAATGTACAGATTATATGTTGAACATTTTCTGCATGTTTTTCTGTGTTTTTTTAAAATCCATGTTTTCAAGCTTGTTAGCACGATTGAGTAAAAACACTTGAGGTAGACAAATTAAATTTTGTATGCATATTAGTATTTACATGATCAGATTACATTTTCAAAATTACCCCCGCCGAGTCATACTAAAGATTTATAAAAAAATGGTACTTGCAGCTTCCTCTCTCGGCACTCAGCATTAAGAGGTTAGCATTAGGACTGGTCAGTCTGGTGTCAGGATAATGTGACTGGGTGGGACATGATGCTACATGTTGCAGCATGATGCCCCAGTGCTAGACATCCCTATAAACTGCCACACTGCAGTCATGATAGTGATATGGCTGAAATTTTTTTTTAAGCGACAGTGAAAATCCAGATCACACACACATATTTTCAAATATATAAAAAAATACCCAAATTCAAATTTGTACACATTTTTAATCTTTTTGGACATTGCATTGTTTCTTTTTTAGGAAAAACTTGCTACTATTGTAGAGCAAAAACCACTTCAAGTAGACAAATAAAATGTAACTAGCATATTTATAACCTAAATGCATTTCCAGGAAAATATAGCAATATTTGAATTTTTGATTTTTTTAAAAAGTTTGTTTGACATGGATCTTTTGGTCTTCTTATCTACAGTAGAACAATACAAGTTTAAATATTTGGAATTAAAATTGTGGATTTAAGATTAGGAGTGTATAGGATGATCCATCATTTTAAAATTATTGTTGAATGGATTATCAGGTATAATTTTATTTATATGCTCTGTTTTGTCATCTTAATACTTTTACAGGGCTCGAAATTAGTGCAAACCCATGGTTAGTGATTTCACAGAAGCTTCACTGAAACCCAGCTGTCACTAATTCATTGGAGCAATGAAAATTACCGCCAGTGACTAATCCATTGGAGCAGTGAAAATTACCACCAGTCACTTGCTATAGCTGTTAAAAAGTAGTCACGAGTCCACATTGCTCTGAATGGTTAATTGCTCTATTTACTACGTTAATTGAGTATTCACCAGCATCCTGGACTTGACAAGGTATAATGTAATCTTGCAGCAAACATGGACATGTATTAACCATTTATCCACTCATTAAGTAAATTAGTGCCATTATTATCAAAACAGTCTTCACACACATGGAACTAGCCTGGTGTACTGTCCTTAATTACAGATTTCATTACGGATAATTACAAAAGGTATAAGGTCTCAGTCTAGTATCAGCCAATCAGAACAGGTTGCTTTTACCTACTCTATGAATAATCTGGAATTGTACCAAACTGTGTGTTTTATTGTTGACAAACATTGAATGCATTGTGTGATGACAGTTGTAAAAACGTGAAGCGTTTGCAAGGTGCACAGCTATCACTAAAATGGAAATTAGATGACACCAGATAGTGCAATCACAAATATCATCAAAACAAGAGACAATGCACCAGAAATGCTTGCAAAATGGACACTAAGAATTACAGACCAAGAGATGCAGTGATGTGTGCACTTTCTGCACTGAGTATTCAGAGAGATACAAAAGTGCATGCGTGCAGGTGAAATACAGTTGTTATTGTTTTGAGTTGATGTTATCAAACAATAAATGTTATTTTAGAAGCTGAATTGGCTTCTGTTTGATTATATCAGGGTTGGTGAAATTGAGGCAACATCAGTAAAAAAATTGTTTGGTGATCCTGTGGATTAGTGAAAATTTTGAGCCTTGGTATTAATAGGTTTATGCTAGTACATTTATCCCATAAAATATTACATTAGTCAGAGTATGGCTAAGATAGTGTGATGTTTTTGAAGGAATGAAATTTCTAACTTCCAGTTGCAACAGTAAGAGTTATTATGATTTGATTGTTATCCTAATTCAAGAGTAAAATATTATCTACTTGTATACATAGTAACCTATTGATATTCACCATTTGTTGCTGGTATTACAGGTCATTTCTCTAAGTTCTACTAACTGGGTAATTTGCCCACCATATTTCACCATCTGTAAGCTGGTATTACAGGGCAGTACCTAAGCAGAGCAAACTGTTCTTGAAATCCCCTGTACAGCACATTTAGGTAGTAACTTCAAACTCTTTACCATCTAATTAATGTTAGTGGAATGTACAGGATTATAATATGAAAGGTTTGTATGGTCATGTTTTAAGTTTAAACTTGATTTCCACTGATTGGTAGTAACAAGTAAAACTTTGGTTTTGACCAGAGTTACCTATATCGCTTTGGAGAACACAATTTAGTTCTGCTTGAGAATCATTTGCATCTGACAAGGTCGTATCATCTGCCTCAAGGTCATTTGCCCCTTAAGAGTTTCCTATCATCTGCCTCAAGGTCAGTAGTCCCTTTAGAATCTGCTATCATCTGCCTCAAGGTCAGTTGTCCCTAAAGCATTGGCTATCATAAGCTTCAAGGTCAGTTGTCCCTTTAGTACTCGCTATCATCTGCCTCAAGGTCAGTTGTCCCATTAGAATTTGCTATCATCTGCTCAGGTCAGTTGTCCCTTTAGTACTTGCTGTCATCTGCCTCTAGGTCAGTTGTCCCTATAGCATTTGCTGTATGTGGAGATATGTAATTGAACAAAATCAGGAATAGAGGTGGACTTAAAATTGGTCCTTGTGGCACTCTGCAACTTTTTTTTTTTATCGGTTGAGTGATATCTCTTGGGGTTTGTAGTTGACCTTATTTATCAAATGATAAAATCACTCATGTGTTTTACAAAATGGTGGTAAATATTTACTAAAGAGGTCTTTGATAATAAACCCACAGGTTCAAATTCTGTCCAGACTAGCCTCTTGGGTTCATGGTGAATCACTTTGCAGATGTCTTAACTTCAAATCCTCTACACCAGTCAGTTTGCTGTGAGCTTCTCCAGATGCACATTTGTTGACAAACAGAATTCATGTTTACACCATATTTTTTTATCTTACATTGTAAATGTTTTTGTCTAACCTACATGGTTTTGGCAAGCCCTTGTCCTGCCAACCAGGGCCACAGGTGGCTGAGTGGTCTAAGGCCATGGGTGACTGAGTGGTCTAAGGCCACAGGTGGCTGAGTGGTCTAAGGCCACAGGTGGCTGAGTGGTCTAAGGCCATGGGTGACTGAGTGATCTAAGGCCACAGGTGGCTGAGTGGTCTAAGGTGCTCACCTTTACAGATCACTCACATATTTCACATCTGTCCTTGTGTGTGATCATGTATGTATGTCAAAAAGCTTGCTAGTAGCTTCCCATGGGATTTTGGTTCTTCCAGGGTTCTTCCCATCTGAATAAACTGGTTGCCACTTGTGGCCTGTTATGTGATGAAAAAGGTGTTAAACCCTACAAAACTGAACCAATTGTCCTGCCACATAGTTATGTGAGGATTTACACCTTCACCTAGCTGGTGTTTGATAGCTGTCCATTAGTTGTTGTTGTTGTTGTTGTTGTAGGGTTTAACACCATTTTTCAGCACAAGATAGGCTATACATGGCGGCGGAAAATCCCCGGGAAGAACCACCGACCCACGAGAAGCTACTGGCAGGCTTTCTCACATGCCCACATTAGCCGAGCCTGAGACTCGAACTCACGCAGACAGAGGTGAGATGGCAGTGATCCATAACAGTGAGCGCTTTAGACCACTTGGCCACTCGGGGCCCCCTGTCCATTAGTATAGATCTGTTACAGATTTAAGATACATACATCTTTATAATAACCAAAGCTCTATGTTGACTTCACTGACATAGAACTGTACTTGCATGTTTATTATAACAACTGACTTTGATGACATAGAACTGCCATTTCCTTTTAAAATTACTCTTGGATCTGTCATGTAAGTGAAAAGGTATGATGTGATGATATACACAAAGAATGATGTGATGATATTGTTACGTGTAGGCTCGTACAAAAGTAACAAAAGAAAATAGTGATGTCAACAAGCTTTGTAAATTTAACAAAATAATTTATTTCCCTAGAAAACAAGGTAAAGATATGAAAAAGGACTTACGGTTTATGAATCGAATCCAAAAATTAATCCTAGAATTCAAAAAATGAGTCCTATCACTAAACAGTTCTAATTGAATCCAAGTTGGAATCTCAATGAAGTTCCAAAATAGAAGGCGATGGCGTCCTCTATAACCTGTTTTGGGCTGATGTGTCAACAGTTCCTTGTTGAGTCACCAAGAATATAATTCCGACTTTAGAATTCCGAATAATTTTAGTAAATGTCTTTGTCCAAGAATTTCGATGAAGAAGAGTATTTTCCAGGGTGAATAAATTATTTTAAATAAAAAAACTCAGTTCAAATGGCAACAGGAATACCTTTCAGCCTCAAGGTATTATTTACAACTGACTCAGAAACATTGAAATCTCAGTATTAACCCAACTAAGAACGCAATTTCAGACCCGTGTGATGGGTCACGTGGTCACTAACTTCGAACAGCACAGTAAAAAATATATGACAATTAGCACATAGGCTACTATAGCCTTAGCTAAGAATCAATCATTCCCACACTGGAAATGAATTTAAAAAGAAAACGTTTATTCAGACTAACACTTAGGCAAAGTATGACCTTGATTACAACCAATGATTTTCACTCAGTGTTTACCAAATTTTGAAACAAGGCCAACTAAAAATACAATGGGGCAATACTTTTGTGTTCTAATCAGGCTAAAAGAATTGAACTGAATTTACTGGGAAAAATGTCAAATCCAGTAAAAATATTATCATTACAATAAAATATAATGAAACAAAAATAAAATTAAAAGAAATTTAAAACTAACACACAAGTAATTTAATTACATATACGTAACAATATACACTAAATATGATGTGATGATATACACAATGTATGATGTGATGATATACACAAAGTATCATGTGATGATACACAAAGTAGGATGTGATGATATACACAAAATATGCAAAGTATGATGTGATGATATACACAGAGTATGTTGTGATGATACACACAAAATATGATGTGATGATACAGAAAGTATGTTGTGATGATACACACAAAGTATAATGTGATGATATACACTAAGTATGATGGGATGATACACGAAGTATGATGGGATGATATACACAAAGCATAATTTGATGATATAATAAAGTATGATGTGATGATACATACAATGTACAATGTGAGGATACACACAAAGTATGATGTGATGATACACACAAAGTCTGGATGATCAATCTAAAACAGGGGTCTCAAACTCGAACCGCCCTGAGAGCCGCATGAGAGCATTTCGATGGCCCAAGGGCCTAACCAAAACTACATCTCTCACGACACCTTGTGACACCAGTCATTTTGCGGGCCACAGGATACGGCTTGGCGGGCCGCATGTTTGAGACCCCTGATCTAAAAGTAGAATCTATGGATGCAGAGTTTTACTGGTTGGAATTTAAGTAATAATAGTTATAATAATGCAGATATTCTTCTTTTAATTATTAATTAGCTGTGATTATTATATAAAGTGAAGCATTATTTAAACTGGAAATGGCTGGACACATAAATACATATGCAGTTATGAGAAGTGATTGAAGATGCCGTATATATTCACTTGTAAGTCAAGTTCAGCTGGAGATATCAAGGCTCAGTTCTGCTGTCATATAAGGCACTGATAGATTTTGGTCTATGCTGTTTGTGTGGAATGAAAGTAGAACACACAACATAAATCCAGATTTGATGGTGCATTATGCGACAGCAGATCAGGGTCTATGCATTTAGACTTGACTTAAAAGTGAATGTTGATGGTAATAGGCATTCCACACATTTAGGAAGCAATTGTGTATGAAGTCATCCTCAAATTATATTAAATCATGGTGAGTACTATGGATTCTTTTCAGCAGGTTCTTGAAGTTCAGTCAAGGTAATTGATTTAAACTGTATACACATTTGGTTAATAACAATTAGTGGGACTAGAAAATAATATGGTGCAAGTGACAGTAGGCAATCACACTTTTTCATTTATTTAAGTCATAATATGAAAAACAGTAGTGTTTTACAGGCTTATCAGGAGGGGTGGGGGCCTGTTGCAAAATGCAACCCACACCATTTTACAGCCATATAAAGAGTGGTTGGGATCTGGTACAAATGCAGCCCACAGCCTTTTTTTTACCCCTGACAAAATCACTGGCTTTATAATACTTTGCACAAACCATTTGCTAAACAGAGGTTTTCTATCCTGGGTTGACATCAGGAATGCACAAACCCCAAGGCTCCCATACCCCAGGATCCAGCCATCATAGTTCACACCTTCACTGTTTTTAAAATCCTGGTACAGGAACTGCTTTAGGACATGTCCACCTGTCCAGTGTCCATCTGTATGTCCACCCAGATTAAGGTCATTAGTAGACACAGCTTGTAAGAATAGAAGCTATGTTGAAGTTGTTCATTTTTGAACCAGTGACATACATGCATGAGATATTGGAACTGTTAAATATCTTTATTAAATATTGTTTATTAAATATCTTTATTGAATATCGTTTCATTAACTGCAGTCTTTATGCAATATTCATCAGTCTAAACACAAAATTTGAGCTTCTTTCCAAGGGAGGTAATAATCACAAAAATGGGACCATCAAATGGGTTGTTTCTGTATGTACATTCCAAATTGTTAACAAGATTTTGTAACTCGGAGCATGACTTTTGTTTGGGAGTTTTCAGTCTCCGACTATGGGGTGTTGTACAGTAAATTTTATGAAATGTTCGGGATGGGCATATCATTGACTATAATGTGATGCAGATATCTTCATTTTGGGATGGTCTTATCATGGGAATAATGTAGTATATCAGGAAATTCATTGTAGCACTTACTCTTGGGTCAAAAGTGTTTTCTGCACAGATTCTGCCACATGTAATTTCCTGAGTTGAAGCATCTTGTTTAAGACTAATTTTTATATAATACTAACTCTATTCTTTACCTCAGTTCTCTTGGAACTTGACGATACATGTACATCCATTACCTCTGTAAGGACATGCCTAATTTTTGTTAGCTCTTTAAGGACATGCCTGATTTTTAGCTCTGTAAGGACATGCCTAGTTTTTGTTAGTAGGTACACTCACCTGGATCTTTGTAGTCCTGTGAGAAAGATGCACAGATGTCACTGGCTACATTGATGAGTTATATATATATATATATATATATATATATATATATATATATATATATATATATATATATATATATATATAATATATAATTTATATATATATAAGTCAGTATGCTCTTCTTTGGAACAAAAATGTTTAATTTTCTGTTATGTTAATGTCTGGGCTCTGTGTTGGCCACATTTGGAATGCTTTTGTTCTGATTCCACTGCATTATGTCTCTAGAGGTGTGTGGAGGTGCTTTATTGTCCCAAAATATTTATCAGCCTTACTGAAATACCTTGGTGACAAGTACAAGAACAGCTACATACATATTTGAGTTTATGTTGCAGTTTACAGGGCCAAAGGTACCCACACCATTGTAAAAAATTATAACATCTTTACATTTTATATTTTATCATGTACATAATATTTACAAAACCCAGAACAGATTATCTTCCTAAATTTTTGTACAAATCATTTTTCATATTTTGAAATTAACCTTTAATTAGCACCATATAGCCACTATTGTGCTGAAGTGCCATAAAACATACATACATAAATACATACGCACACACACATGCATGCACACACACACATGTAGAATATTAACTTTTTCCAATAATTATCTTATGAATCATGCAGTTTACAATGACACCCAGTCCCTTCTTCAGATCTGTATTTTTTCAGTATAAAAATGTTCTTTGTTACTACCTTTCTTTCGTATCAGTGAAAAATTGAGACATCTGTTCTCAGTTCATTATGTCACATGAAACAAATATATTTCTGTTATATTCTGCAGTTATCGGCCTGCATAAACTCTTCCAATTTCTTTTTCTACCCATTGTTGTTTGCAGATAACCAGCTAACAAGAAAAGGACATAATTGTACTTAATTTTTGCAAAGGTTAACAACGAGACTACTTACTCAATCTGCCCATACAATGCAATCCTGTTATTTTCATTACCAGTAAGTTTTATCACCTACAGAAAGTGTACATAGCTGAAAGCATTCATATTGGAAGCCATTTTATGGAAATACTTTAGACTTGTGACTGTAGTATTACCTCAGGCTCCATTGTAAGTGTCAGAGACCAGTATCTATTCACCTTGTACCAGAAGAGTAAATATGAATGAAGTATTTGTACAATAGTTGCTTGACCAGTCTTGGACATGGAGCCAATTAAATGTACTGTTAGGGGATATTATTTAAAGTTCTTGGCTGTAGGAGGTGTAATTTAGACACCTAGTCCTTGCCTGTCAGCCAAAATTAATGATGCAATTTATCACTATTCAACATTTATGGCCATCCAATTCCTTTGAAGTTTGATTGCTAATAGCCTAATTAAGAAAGATTGATGGGAAGGTGTTTTTCTAAATTTGAAAGACTTGCTGGGGTCAGCAGGTTTTTGAACTGGCTGGACTGGTTACAAGACCAGACATTCTAAGGTGGATGCATAAAAGAGAGATTCAAAACATATTAAGGTTAGTTGTGCTTAATTGATTTGCAAGTTTATTATTGTTAAATTATTGGAAAGGTATCACTTACAAGGGATTCAGAAATAAAGTAGCCCATTTAGGATGTGTGATTGGTGGTGGTGGTGGTGGGGGGAGATTAATGCTGACTTCTCAAAGTCATGGATCATATTTTTGTATTTTTTGTCTTCATTATGTCCAATTTATTCTTAGAAAATTTTACCATTTTTTTTTTTTACTGAATGGGGAATCCTTCCACCTGCTAGATTTTTATTTCTAGGATAGACATAAATGCATGGCTATAAAAAATATGGGATTTGGCATAAATTATTAATTGTTGTAAGGTGTCCGTTGTAGTAATGAATTCTAACCACAATATTTTCAGTCCTTGCCAACGTGTGATGAAGCAGTGACACTTTATGGGGTATGATCAGGTTAAATGGAAAATTTCAGTTGAGTGAATTATATGGATCCAGCTAAATTAAGCTTGCCCTTCACCGAGGTAAACTTTTGGCCTCAAAGGTTTAAAATCAACGAGTATTGAGCTAGCTTACTTGTATTGATTTAAAACAACACCATGTAAAGGAACAAAATATTTAAAAATTAAAAACAAAACCTTTCAGTACTGTATATACTCACTTATAAGATGAGTCCAACTGCAAACTGAACAGACCAAGATCTGCCATTACATAATGCACTAGCAGATCTGGATCTGTGCAGTTTGTTAGGAGTAATGAATGAACAAGTTAGACCCTGATCTGCAGGTGCATTGTGTTATGACAGACCAGGATCTTTGTTGTTTGATGTGAGTATATACAGTAGTCTGTTTCAGATTACTTCGATAAAATGATCATGTTTGTATCTTTAGTTCTATATTTGTTTGTATCTAACCTGGACACAACCACAAACACTTGACCCGGGTCTGCCGTTACATAACACACCAAAAGATTGGGATGTATGCAGTTTTCTATACTGTATATGCTCTTTTATAAGTTGATTCCAACTGTATAAAACAGACCCTGATCTGCTGTCACATAAAGTGCTGGCAGATCAGGGCCTGTGTGGTTTTTTCTAGAGGTTACTTATAAGCAAACTCATTGCCCCAGATCTGCCAGTCCATTATACGTTGGCAGATCTGGGTCTATGCAGATTGCAGTTGGACTTTAGTACATGTATGTGTTATGCTTAGGCACGTACAAAAGTAACAAAGAAAAGAGTGAAGCCAACAAGCATTGTAAATTTAACAAAATAATTTATTTCCCTAGAAAACAAGGTAAAAATATGAAAAAAGGACTTACTGTTTGTGAATCTAATCCATAAACTAATCCTAGAATTTAAAAATATAAGTCCTGTCACTAAAAAGTTCTAAATGAATCAAAGTTTGAATCCCGATGAAGTTCCAAGATGGGAGGCGATGACATCCTCTATATCCTGTTTTGTGTTGATGTGTCAACAGTTCCTTGTTGAATTTTATGAATCAAGAATAATATTCCGGCTTTAGAATTCCAAATAATTTCCAGTAAATGTTTTTGTCCAAGAATTTTTATGAGCACTGGTATTTTCCAGGGAATATAAATTATTAAATCCAAAAAATAGAAGAATTTTAAATCAAACTGGAATCAACATTAAAAACACCTTGAGCTCTAAATGTGTAAAATACAACTGACTATTTCACTATAAAATATCTGTTTTAACCCTTAACTAACACGCAGTTTCAACCCAGTGATGGGTCACATTATCTCTTTAGTCCAAACAATGCAGTAAAATAATATGTGAATTAGCACGTAGGCTAGTATTGCCTTAGCTAAGAATCAGTGATTTCCACACTGGAAATGAATTTTAAAAAAGTCTGTTTACAACAGAGCTGACGCAAGCCAAGAATGACCTTGATTACAACCAATGATTTTCACTCTGTGTTTACCAACTCTGAACCAAGGTCAGGAACTAGGTCAGCTAAAATATAATGTAGCAGTAGTGATTATTTACCAGAAACTGAACTGAATTTTCTAGGAAAAAGGTCAAATCCAGTGAATAAAGTTATCATTACAATAACATGTAATGAAATAAAAATAAAATAAAAAAGAATTTAAAACTAACACAAAAGTAATTAAA
This sequence comes from Megalonaias nervosa, assembly GCA_016617855.1. Taxonomy (NCBI): domain Eukaryota; kingdom Metazoa; phylum Mollusca; class Bivalvia; order Unionida; family Unionidae; genus Megalonaias; species Megalonaias nervosa. The sequence goes on along the minus strand of JAECUM010003917.1, from coordinate 22,845 downwards.
TTACATATACGTAACATATGTATGGTATTTACAGTTTGAACTGAGCAGACCCTGATTTGCCATATCATATTGCGTCACCAGGATTGTAGCTTTAGAGTCCCATCGAGAATATAGACTTTATTTATATAGCGCTTTAGGAAAAAGGAGAGTCTCAAGATACTGTTCGAGTTAAGAGTTAAATATAGTTGAGGAAACCGGGGCACTTTCTGAAAGAATGCAACAATGGACTTGATGCTGATAATAAAGCTTTGAATTGTTTTTGAAAGGAGAAACATAAGAAAGTAAATTTATGATTTTTCCAAAATTCAGTAAACAGGAAAGTAAATGGAATAGATAGTTGTAGTTATTGGGTTTAACGCCATTTTTCAGCACAAGATAGGCGATACGTGGCGGCCAGTATAAATGGTGGAGGAAGAAGCCGGAAAGAACCACTGACCCTCGAGAAGCTGCTGGCAAGCTTTCTCATGTACCCACATTGGCCAAGTCTGAGACTCGAACCCACGCAGACAGAGGTGAGATGGCAGTGATCCGTAACAGTGAGTGCTTTAGACCACTCAGCCACTCAGGGCCCGCAATGGAATAGATAGAAAATCACACAATTTTAAGTTGATATTACTGTGATCTGGAGAGAGGAAGATCTGAGGAATCTTGCAGGGCAGAGTGGAGTGGCTCTTGATGGGAGAGGGAGGGAAGTGGCCTTCTATTTCTGTCTACTGGATCACTGCAGTCTGACCCGTATGAGAACAAAAAGAAACACTGATGTCTTGGTAGATATGGGTCTATGACATTTGCACTTGGGTAGGTGTCCAATAAATATAGGATTCATGTGACTCTTACAGAATTGAAAGTAGCACACATAAACAAAGTCCGTTTGAGCAAATCATGTTCCATATTGTTTGTATTATGTATTGTAGGTTGTGTTTTGAAATACATCTCTATACCAACAACCAAAGTATTTGATCTTGAAAACATTTTTGTTAAAGTTTCCATTATTTATTTTCTTTTTTTTCAGGTTATGACATCTTGTGTACCACAACTAAATCAGGATTTGGTAAGTGCATTGTAATTTCCTAAATTCTACTGATGGATATGACATTAATTGTCACTATAGATGGTTTTATTAAATGTTTTATCTGTAGCTTGAAATACAGATTTATACATTTTTCATAAATTATCAATAGGTTTTTTTTCTCTATGCTTGTATGGTCTTAAATTGCAGATAACCAGATTATATTTTACTTGCCCCAAAGGTAACAAAACATGATTGCATTTTACTTACCCCGTAACTAACGAAACATATATGCATTTTACTTGCCCCAAAAGTAACAAAACATGATTGTATTTTACTTGCCCCCAAAGGTAACAAAACATGATTGCATTTTACTTGCCCCGTAACTAATGCAACATATGTGCATTTTACTTGCCCCAAAAGTAACAAAACATGATTGTATTTTACTTGCACCAAAGATTACAGAATATGATTTTACTTGGCCCAAAGGTAACAAAAACATGATTGTATTTTACTTGCCTCAAAAAAACCCATGATTGCATTTAACTTGCCCCAAAGGTAAAAAAAGAAGATTGCATTTTACTTTCCCCAAATATAACAAAGCTTGCTTGTATTTTATTTTTACCAAGGAGCATGCTTGCCTTACAAGAGATTTACTAGCATTTACTGTTATTAATGGGAAGAATGCATGTACAGGTAGGTGTATGACAGACTTTCCAAACCCAGGCTTAAATGCATGAATTATATACCTATGAGATAACTTGTCAACTAAAATGATTAAGTAGTGCGAAAACTGATAACTGTCTGAACATATGTGTGTTACAATGGTTGAAGGGAAAGTTATAGCAGACCTGAGTGTATTCTTTCTTGGAAGAAAAAGGTTGGAAATTGTAGCAAAGACTTCTGAATAAATTACCATGATATAGACTTACACTTCAACCAGATCACAGCTGAAGGAAAACAGATCCTTAAAATAATCTCTTTCCTTGCCAAAAAATAGACTGGTTATTTATCTTTTTCACAATCTGTCTGGATCCATTTACAATGATGGGAGATACAGTCTGTGCTCTTAGGACCTGGAATCCATTCTTCTGTACAAATAATGGGGGTCAAAGGTTATCTGTCAGTAAATCGTGCCAATTGAGGCACTAGGGTGGTACTGTGTCATCCTGTTTACTCCAGAATCTGTTCCTTTTGACCTGCTTTGTGGCAGGAATAAAAAAAGGACAAAGCGGCAAGTTGTCACTGACAAGTGGAGTTGAAATTGAAAAACTTCATTATCCACTTGTATAGGAAGGTCTTTTCCCCCTAATTGAATGATGGTCCTTTTTGAGAGTAATTTAATGTTTATTCAGAATCTAAAATTTGTTTCCATTTGTGAAGTCTAGATAATTTGCACAACACCTTTATCTGCCATCCACAAACATGCAGTATGCATACATTGCAATTATCAGATTTATTGTACATCCAATCAGAATAAAATCAGATCTCCACTGTCCTGCATGAAGATCTGATAGTGACCACTTAGGGGTCATGTTCTATTGACTTTGAATTAACCAATGGAAATGCAGCTTTTAGAAATCTGAAATTGAATCAAACCATTCTGCACACATTGATGCTCTTCAGCCAATATTGTTCAGTCTCCCAAACACGATGATATAATACTTCATCTGATTGGCTGATAAAATTAGTTTTTATGGTAATAACATGGGTCACCAGAACATGAACCTGTTAACAGAACATGACTCTAAGCTGTCGCGGTCAGATCTTCACAGAGATATGATTTTAATCATATTTTATCTACATCAAAAAGTAAAATTGTCCAGACATTGATCACCATAAAGTTTTTTATTACGCGTTCTATTTTTTTCCTTCCTCTTTGTGGTCACTTATTGCAATAAAAAAATATTAGGAAAACAAATTTTGTAATCTAAACCATAATGCACAAACAAACAACTGTGGATATTGTGGAGCTTTACCATATATTTGGAATTTGGAATATGTTGGGTGGACATGCTAACAATGCCCATATCAGCTAAGTTGCACCTAAAGTTTCCAACTTTAAATTTTGTGTTAGTACACCTTGAATTTATCTGCTTACAGTCCAATACAAAACCCTGTTTTAGGGTAAGACTTATTTTTTTATTTTACTCTTGTAAAATTGCATACATAGTGTGATCAGGTGACCCAGTGGATTCTGTATTTGTGACTTTTGAGGAAATGATTCCTATGGCCTGCACCATTTGAATGGTAGATAGTGGCATCGAGAGTTTGAGTTTGGATAAAAGATCTAATTAAGATTTACACGAGTTGTTTAGAATTTCCAGGTATGCAGCTTTTGCCAAGATCTTGGTTATTTGAGATATTAATGCCTTTAAAATGAAAATTACAGATTTATTGTAATTTATTTAAAAAAATACATATACCTGAGCAAGGTTATATTTGATAGCCTCATTTTTGTTAATCTAAATTTTGTACCTTTTACTTATGCACTGTATACGGAATAGAAATGATGCATCTAATCATTGTAAAATGCAAGATCTCTGAAGTACCAATTACCTGTTGATAATTGCATTGTACCTTATCTTTCCAATCAGAAATTCCTAACTACATCACTATTAGTATTGCACAGTGAAATAAGTGCGTATAATACTTTTCAGTATCAAGTTACAATCTATTCAACATAATCTGATGTCCATTTAACCTATGATTGATCATGTTAACGTAGTTCAGTGTCATGAAACATTTCTTTTCTTAAATAAAGCTACAAGTTTAAAGAAAAGCCTCACATTCTGACTCTAGCTTCATGATTTTAAGACAAAAAAAACGGGTAGACCTGGCATTATTAAAACCTTTTCCTTTATTTCTTACAACCTTGTTATTGTTTTGCCAGTCAAATACTGGTACATGTTTTTGTTTGACACATTACCAGTTCAGCATAGTATTTGTGGTTTCCAAACTTTTTCTTCGTCAAAACAATTTTCCAAATGCTGAATTTTTCTGCCAGATCTGTATTTTGTCTTCAAAATTGGAAATTAGAGATATACAGACTAACCTGTGATGTAAATGTTTCTCATTGATTTTACTTGGACACATTGTCATCTACCTAATTGTCAAAAATATAATGCTGCACAAGTTGCTATGTTATTGTGTTTGATCAATTAAAGAAAATGTATAGCCATAGATATACACCATGCATTTATTTAAGACGTTTTATGCTTATGGGGAGAAACAGTTTAGTGATGCATCGCCAATTTGCCATTTCAATACACACATCAGTACACAGTTCAATACTAAATGCTAAATATCGATTCAAACTGATGCTTGCCTTGTAAAATTTACTATCAATATTTAATCACCATGAACAAATATTTGTATTTGGTTCTATATTATGTATGTGTATCAATATGTATTGTAGGTTGTGTATTGAAATGCATGTATATATACATGGAATACACATATCTTTTCACCCCTAAATAATACTCTTAACAATTCAAATCTGGCATCTCTGTTGCATTTGTGCACCCTTGTATGCTTTTGGATGGTTAGGTAAATATTACAGTACCTCACACTCACCTTTGAGTAATGTCTTTATCCAACAGTGAGAGTGCTTTGATAGATTTTAATGCGCCAGACATTGTCAGGCAAATGAGTATAGTATAGAATGTAGATCAAATGGTACAAGTAAAAAATTCTGTTTTTGTAGTAATGTGGCCAAAATGTTTACCCACATAAGCAAATAAAAAAAAATCCCTATAACTATATATATACTAAAATAAAACTCACCAAAATTTAAAACCTTTCTCTTTGGAGAAAATCACAAAATTTTGGGATCCACAAAGATCTTCATTGTCTGTGTTCACATTTCACACAATCTGCAACTTATTAATGTACAACAGAGTCAGAACCCGAATAAAATTTTTTGTATTTCACCTCATTGCACATGGATGACCTCATAAAAAATAAGCTGGCCTAGTTTGCTCAAAATTACAGAATATTTTGTTAAATCTCAGTCCGGTATTTTGAAACAGTAACACCAAAAGCTATTAAGAACTGGTTGTTTGTCATTGTTCATTCCCAAAAGAAACCGACTGCTGGTAAATCTCATTTCAAGCTAAAGTGTATCTCTGTTCTTGTGAATGGTGGTCTGACACCTTGACTGCATTGATTATATTGTGTTTAAAAACTTAAACTGTTTAAATTTAAACTTACTTCACTACTTTAGGTCCAATTTCCATGAAATTTGAACTAAATGAAATCTAAAAATATTTATAAACTACATGTACTTCAATTCTGAGAGAATAGCTGTTACTTTAGCATTAGTACTCATACAACAAAATTTGTTTTAGAGTAAACATTACACTGACGAGTAAAGACAGTTACCTCTGATTTGGGGATTTTTTTAAAAATCTTCTTTAACCTCATACTATATATCTTAGAAATCCCAGATTGATGAATCATTTCAGATTATGTTAGAAATCCAAGATCGATGAATCATTTCAGATTATGTTAGAAGTCCTGGATTGATGAATCATTTCAGATTATGTTAGAAATCCCAGATTATATAATCATTTCAAATAAAGACATATCAGAATGACTTACAGATACAGTTGGTGCGTAAGTAAGAAATTACATCACATTTAGACTTCATTTGTGAAGAGTTCCAAATTTTAAAGTGTAAATAATTGATGAGACAGTTGATAATAGGTTTTCCAGTTGCCATGACATTTGACATGAATCAAAGTGTGTGGGTTTAACAGCATGTCATGCATATCTGAGAAGTACAAGAAATGTGTGGGTGTAACAGTATGTTATACATATCAGATTGATGTACCAGAAATGTGTGGGTATAACAGCAGTGTTTTATCTACAGATGGCTTCATGTAAGTCATTTGACTCAGCAAGGCAAACAACAGTGAGTCAAAATCCAAACCTATGAGTCCTATTCAGGCCGATGATCAGTCTTCATTAGTTTTTAAAAAAATAATTATATTGTTTAAATAGACAACAAAAATATTAGTTAAAGTTATATAATGTGACTAAAGCCAATAAGGCAATTCCTTTGCCAGAAGCATCTGAACATTCTATATTTGTTAAAAATCTTGTTGATGGTTTCATATCATCAGAAATAATCTGAGCATATATGACAAGGCGTTTATTGTTGGCTATGTCAGTACTTTCATCTGCCATTGATGTCACAAATGACGAATTTTGCAGGTCACGTATAAGACTATCCTCAACAATGTTTGGTAGGCTCTCCAATACCTCTGAACAGGCAGTAGCTAAGTCATACTGAGTGGCGGAATTCTTCAAATGCCAATAGCATCAATTTCTTTAGCCGTTAAGTCGTGTTTTAAATTAAGAAGAGATTTGTATTTTAAAAAAGGTATGTCTTTTACACTCAGCCAATGGACGCACTGAAGGAGCACTTTCGCTGCTATGTCTTGTTTGTAAAACTCCATTAAAATCTGCCTGGTGTTGTGAACCTTCAATCAGCAGTTTGTGTTTATGCATCCCAGCATGTCTTCCCAGTGTACTGTTCTGAAAGTTATGGTTTTTTTGCACATTTGGTCATCGAGGTTTATTTTAGCGTCTGTACATATATGGCAAAACATAAAGGCTTTCTTCACTGTCACATTCTTCACCCGACTTAACTTCTTTTTGAAAACGTTGTCAGCTGTATGTTTTCAACCATTGCTGCACAAAATTATTTTTTATCTTACAAGTAACCGTTACCTCATCTTTTGATGACGAAGGCTCCACTGGTTCGATAACAATACTTTTATCGACAGTCGGTTGTAAAAACGCGGTCCAAATGATAATTTCGTTTGTTTCGGATCTATTTTAAGATTTTTTTTTTACCTTGGATGCCATTTTCATTCGAACGCTGATAGTGTCTTGGAACAATGCAAGGCATACAATTGAGCGAATGGAAATTGTTGCTTCTTTGCGTGACAAGGATGCACATAAAATGATAGTTTCTCGTGAGAATCACTGTAAAATCACACGTTTATTTTTTGCCTCTTTCTTGTATGTGGCGATTTATGGTTCTAACATCCTGTTGCTACAAATGATGTGACAGTTACAGGTCACATAAAGTCAGCTGCAGGCTCCACACTGTTGTGTTAATCAGCAAAACATAACATTGGGTGCGTCAATTTACGTACCGTCGACGACTTTTGTGCGTTGAATTGGAAAATTCTGTGTATTTGACGCATGACGCATGGGTAGATAAAACACTGTAACAGTATGTTATACATATCAGATTGATGTACCATACTTTTTAGGCACATGATGTGATTGCCAATTACATGTATGTCATTTTTTGTAAATTCATCCATCACCAAATAAACAGGACAAAATGTATGGGGGGGGTAGGCTATGTCTTGCTAGTTTTGACCAATTTACCTCTGATTTAGTGGTAAAATTACTGTATACATGTATTTGCAGGTTCATCTATAAGACATATAGACATATATTAATGAAGGTTTTGAGTAATGAGATTGTTTATGGTTTTGTGGGTTTACTGCCATTTTTCAACACATGATAATCAATACTTGGCAGCCAGTATTTTTGGTGGAGGAAACATGGGAAGAACCAATCAATGGGAAGCTACTGCCATGCTTTCTCACATACCCACATTCACTGAGCCGAGACTTGAACCCACATGGAAAGAGGTCACTTGTGAGAGATCTCGAAAGGTGAACACCTTAGACTACCCAGCCACCAAAGGCTCTGGAATATTTAATACTAGTTAAATATGTAAATCATCTATTAATCTAACTTAATTGATAACCTTTAAAAATTTCATTTTAAAAGTATAAAATTTGATACATGTTATTCATTTTGTTACAATGACTAAGATGCTACTTCTTATGAAACTTTTTCTGTTGAAGATCTCTCCAACACAATTAACTCAGTCATAAAAATGATTGCCTTTTGATAGATAGAAAAATTCATTGCATGGTAGTCTGGAATGACTCTAGATTAAACCTGGGCAACCAGATGACTCAATGGCCACCCAGACGATCATCCTGTAATTGCAATATTTTAAAGTGAAACTGTTTGGCATGATGTGGTTCACATATCAGACTAGCAGCCAAACCAATGCTGGTTTGAATCCTGCCATCAGATGAGACAGAGTTGGCTATAGCAGTGTGTCTTGCTATGCAGTAAAAAACAACTAACTACATTGCCATGATGCAAAATCAGTAGTGGGCTCTCCACATGAAGTGACAGATGGAAAGACATTCAGACATTCAGTGTTCTCATGATGTCTAGTTAGTCGTAAATGAAAATGGTGCCAATCCTGACTTCTAATATGATTGCCACAATGCCATCATCTATCACTACTTCTCCTAGATAGCTGGTCATGTAGATATTGTACTTTCACCAAAAGACTTCTTATGAGGTCTAGTAAGTAATAAATGGAAATGGTTTGAGTCTGATAACAGATATGGTGCCACCATAACATTCATCTTGAAACTCTTATTATCCTGACCGCTCTGCATGGTGGCCTGAGTGGCTGAAGCATCCATTTCAGATGTGGGAGATCATGGTTCGAACCCTGGTCAAGTCATACCAGTGACATATAAACATGGTTACTAGCAGTCATCTTACGTGGCACTCAGCATTAAGAGGTTAGTGTTAGAACTGGTCAGCCTGGTGACAGGATAATGTGACTGGGTGGGACATGATACCACATGTCTGCTGCATGATACTCCAGTGCTGGACATCACTCTAAACTGCAAACATCATATTGAAATGATTCAAATTGTTAAAGCTATGTTAAAATTCTTGTTATCATTGTTCCTCCAAAACTGAAAGTCATATCAACATGGCATTTCCATCAGGACGCTTCTAATGATGCCTTGTTGTCGTAAAGAAGATGGTGCCAAGTTGACATTCAGTATGTCCATCACAGCAGCTAATTTGAAAATATTGTTATTGGTGAAGATTATCAAAAATAGTTTCAACACTCTTCCTTTAAAAGGAACAAATGGTCTTATGTTGGCTTTCTTGAAAATTCTTTTCCACCACTGTTGCAGCAGTCCCTTCGAGGGGCTCTTGTTGGTCAAATAAATAAATGTTTTTGCTGTTAAGTAGGCAACAATGCATTTTTAAATTTTTCTCTCTGTTGAGAAATGCTGCAATCACTTAAAAAATTATACTTTGGTGTGCAATTTCTTATGCTGCTTTTAGTTAAATATATTAATGTCATTACATAACAAAGTATACAGAAAAATAACCTGCCACTAATTATCCAATAGATGATAGCTGAATGACTAATTAAAACTTTAAAAAGTGTTGACTGGTTGAAGATTACACACTCCTTACCAAATACATAAAGAAAAATTGTTATTTTTAGTATGACACAGTTCCTGAGAAATGTCAGTTTTCTGCAACAGAAAGTCTGTATGTTCAATTTACGGCAGAGCATAAATTGCTAACAATTTACAAAGATCTTGTTGGTTGGTTGGGTTTTAATACAAGTTTCATCAATTTAGTATATCATGCTGAGAGCAAAGTGCCTTTCCCAAGAACACACTGAGGCAGTTGACTTGGGTTGGCCTGGGCAGGTATTAAACCTGCAACCCTTGAATTACAAGTTTGACACTCTGCCAGCATAACTCCACACAGAGGTCTTAAATACTTCCATTCAATTTATAGTTTTATTTCACAGTTATTAAAATTGTGTTATAATTTTTTTTTTGTCATTAGAGACTGAAGTGACAACTTTCGTTTTTGCATCCAATCTCTCCTATACCATTGCGATGCACCTTGTTAAAAGCTCATGCTGCATCAATGATGTCATGTTGTAATGTTCATATCATTTCAAGCTGTGCAGTAAGTGTTGATTTTATAGAAGCGGTTTACCTTCCAAGGACATGCAGTTTACCTATTTCTGCATTATTGCTGCTTGGTTTGGTTTTTATCGTCTAAACTCTGGCCCAATACATATTTGCAAATCAAAATTTTAGTTATCTGATGATTAAGCTGAACTTATATTTGAAATAAAGTGACACCTTTAGGAGCATTTAGCATTAATCATCATGAATAAACTTTGTCCGACAGTTTTCTGTCAGGTTACAGGTAAAAACATCATCACCCAAAACAGGCGCAATACATGTCATGCATCTGAACAGGATTCCTGTAGTCGTTATTGTTGCTTACACCATCTGTACTTGCTTATAAGTCAGGTCCTACTGCAAACATCATTGAGCCTGAGATGCTGTCACATAATGTGCTGGCAGATAAGGGTCTGTGTTGCTTATTGTACCAATTTCTCCTAATAAACTGCATAGATTCAGATCTGCCAGTACATTATGCAGTGGTAGATTTGGGTCTATTCAGTGTGCAGTTGGATCTGACTTGTAAGTATATATGGTAAATAATATGACATTGATGGGATGACATTGTTAGACTAAAACCTTATTTGAATGAACTTGGCTTTCCGTGAGCACTTGTCATTTATGACCATAATTATCATGCACAGATTTTTATATGTATATAAATTCGCTCGTGTGAGCAATAACTTGCTAAACACAAGCAGAAGACAATTTTCCTAAAAAAGTATGTATTTTAACAGTAATATATAACCATATTGCAAGGTCACATAAACACTGCAGACTTTTAGTTAATCCTTTGAAAGCACAAAGTGCAGATTGTTTCAAACCGAAATGTTCAAAAAGATTATGGAAAAGGTTAAGGCTGGTTAATATTTTCTTTAAATTTACATTATAGACTTGAGTCATAAAAACTGTAAACCAGACTTCAGTACATATCACTCATAATCATTACAGTTGACCATTCCATCAATTCTGACATTAATTTCATTGTAGCCAGAAGGCCTAGTAGATGCAGAAAATTACTAGACCAGCTAAAGTTTCATTGCTCCATCTTCTTCAAAATTTGAAACTTTACTAGCCATCAGGCTATTGAAATAATGAACACAACCAGTCTGATAAGAAATTTGCTAGCCTTGGGCTAGCGGACTGCCACATATTTTGAGCCCTGTCTCTAAAGGATTAACAATCATGAATGCACATGCATACAGAAGTACATATGGTTTATTTATCAGTTGTGAAAACCTGCACAGTCCTGACAATATCATAATGAGAGATCTTCTCATTTTGCTTTTACTACAGGGTGATGGGTACTGCAGTAAATACCGTATATTCCATAACTAACACCCTGGGGACATTATATTCTTCCATAGAGGTGCATTTATTAGAGTGCAATAATGAAAGCTACAGTTGTTCTTTTGTGTACTCTTATAATGACCACATGTATACCTGGGGGTCTTTCTGCCACTGAATTCAGATGTTGTAAATATCAGGACAGTTAAAATGATCGATCGTTCAACACAATTTCCCAAGTACCCAACCTAAGGGAAATTGTGTTGCCTGATCTGAACCCCAACGGCCTCCTGTACTGAAAAGGACAGGTCATACACTGCATCGTTTAAATTTTCTGTTCATAAAAATGGGGAGGGGGTGTTAATTAGGGAATATATTGTAGTTTGTCTGTTGGATTGCAGTACCTTATGTCAGGGATGAATGATGTCTTTTTGTCTATTAATAACTTGTTTGCATCTTCCAGAGAATTAATTCTGTAGTTACTGTAAAGATTCATATTTTTCATGGCTGTGTCGATGTTATTAAAACCAGCACATGACACTGACAGTCTCACAGACAGATATTGTCAGATACATTTCTTTCATCATTCTGTTTATTGAGTTGATCTAATTTTTTATTTATATTGTAGATGTCTTAGGTTTTGGCTTTTGGCAGTACATGTAAATAACTTTATGGGTAATGTTATCATAGCTAACTTTGACAGGGTAAGCAAGTGCCATCTAATAGCTAACTTTGCAATTCATATGCCAATGGACCAGATGTGAACATCAAATAAAAATGATGAATGTTTAGGTTCGATGTATTTTTGGATTGCGCAGACTTGTTATATTTTATTAATGAAAGAAATGTTAAATTTATTTCATCGAAGATTAATATCTATCTCAGAACCAATACTCTACTGAAATCAACCAATACTCTACTGAAATCAGCCAAAGATCCAGATCATCTATATGGCTGATGGATGGGGCTGCAAATAAGCTCCAGGATCAACTGGTACAAGACCAGTGGGTCCTGGAGTGGCATGTCCTGACTTTATTGTGGCAGCAAGGTCCTTAAACTGTAGTGTGTGGTCTGGTATTATTTATCAAGTTTCTATTATCCATTTCCAGACATAGAAATGTGCCTATATATCATTATGTATTGTGATTTGTTCAAATGGTGACTCAAGTCTATAAATTAAAAAACTGAACATCAACCTTGGATTTTCATATTTTTACTGCAAATCATGACCTTCAACAATATCTAAGTGTTTAAACACCCCTTTTTATTTTACTGTCTGCAGTTGGCTAATTTTAGATATGCAAAAAGTCAGCTTGATTGAGATCATGATGAGCCAATCACCTAGTGACCTTCACAAGTGCCTGTAACCTCTTGCTGCTTATCTGGTTACATGTTACATGAGACAATTTGAGCAGAATGGTTGATCAAATATTACAGTATCTATAACTCATGTATTAGTGATCGTTGTTGAAATTGGTCTACCATGCATTCATTCAATACCAGATGTGTACACGCTGTCAAATAGTGATCAATTTATAGGAACTTAATTGGCTGGTCCAGTTAAATAGACTGCAGATGAAAAAGAAAACAACTTGGTCCATGTTGAAAACTACCTATTCCCAGACTTCAAAGAACAACCATTGTCAGCTCATGTGGGACTTGGAATGCTATATATCTTTCACCTGCCTTGCAGTGGCATAATCCAAAATCTTAAAAAAAATTTCTAGGAGAAAGGAAAGTAGGTTATTCTGATCTACTTTTGCCTATAGTGAGTTGTACTGTCTTAGATTAATACACCAAATCACAGAGCTGCCAACCCTCCCATATTTTGCGGGAGGCTCCTTAAATTCAACCATTCTTTCCGTACTCCTGCAGTTTTATTTGTTCTCCCAGAGAAAATACATTTCATCAACAAAAAAAAACCCAGGAGAAAAGTTGGTTTTGTTTAAAGACAAAACAGTTTGAAACTCTCCAGCAAGTAAGACCGAACGTGTGCAGAAGTTCTCTTAAAGCATGCTAAAGTTGTTCTAAAGTTGTATCCTTATGTTCGGTGACCTAATCTATAGTGTCTAAAAGAAAGGGTGATTCAGATGAAATTAGGAAGCTCCAGAAGTATATAACTTCATTCCAAGTTTCTTATAGCCTGGAGCTTCCATGTCTGTGGAAATGATTCATATACAGCATTTTACAAGATCTGCAATTCAAGTTTTAGTGTTGCCAGTGGTGGTGTCATGAGTCTCCATGAAATAATTGAAATCTCCCAGAAAATTTTTCAAAATCACCCTCAATGAGTATCATTGGCATTGACAGGTCAGCAATCGGGTTTCAGCATTGTATATACAACTGTGTCAGAGAAAATGAGTGAAATGCACCAACATTGGAAATGGGAACCTGTGTCAAGCTAAGGCCCAAAAAAAACATGTTTCAGGTTGTCTGACCATCCCTGTTTTTCATTGCTTTCTCCAGCAGGGTAAAAATTTATTAAAAACAATTCTTTTCAAAATGTATAAAAAATAAAATTCCTGAAATTGACTTCTGCATCTAATTGAGCTGGTTTTGCCCAGTACTAGAAGTGCTTAGCACATTAATTATAGATAATAATCATTATAATTATATATATATATATATATATATATATATATATAATGTTTAGAAAAGAAAAAAAAATACCTAGTACCTTAATTTTAAAACTAGTGAAGTAAGAAACATATTATTTTCTCTAAATGTTCAGCTTTAACATTGAAGTCTATATTGCAACAATACCATCAGAAATGTGAACCTGGGTCGAGCTAAATGCACAAGTATAATGTTGATGCTTATATGCCAGCATTGCCATTTGAATAGTGATCCAGTGTCTCACTTATGCTTCACAGGTGAGATAAAATTTCATAAAATGACAATCCAGCTGGTTGTGGTTAGAGCTCCCTCCTGGATCTGTGGTTGGAAGTTCAGTGCCAGGATCTAGAAGTCCAAGGCAAGATCTTGATAAGATGCAGTTGTTGCTTTGATGATGATGCAAGTCTCATCACCATCTGTGTTGATTCTCCTTTACAGACATTTCTGGAATAATTCCTTGGATTTACTTCATTATAGCTATTGCAGTTTGCTAAATATCTCTGCAGAAAGTTTGTTTTTTATAGCTGCTGTCCTGATAACTTCCACCAGATAGAGTGTAGAGTTTGTACTTTGGAGTAAGAGGGCTTAGCACTGATATTGAGGTCTGCATTGCGACCCTGATAAAGGGTGAATACCTGGTCAGGTTTTGGGTGACAAAGCCAATGTCACTCTCAATTTAATTAAAATGGAGATCTACTTATGATAGTTAGATCTTACAGGAAGAGATAAAGATTCATGTTCTGCCCACCTTTGGAATTTCCAGGTCACTTATTTTTAGTAACCTATCAGAATAGGTGGTGCATTTTGTGGTAGGAAGAGGTATCATTAGAAATGGTATGTTCAGAATGAAGTTTGTAACTTTAATAAATGTGAAAGGTATAATTTGCTTGCCTAATGAAAAAGACACAGAACATGACCTCCTATCAGTGTCTGTCAGATCTCCATTATGATGGAGCTCTGGGTTTTTAATCTGATGAATTTCATTATTTCTTAGAGACTGACCATTTAATTTACTTGGTGGGAGGCCTCTAATTTTGTTTCTAAACCAGGACAATTTTTTTTTCATTGGCCTCAAGATATTTTTTGTGTCCAGCTAATGTATTAATGTAAAGGATGGAATGAGTTTTGTTTTCTTCTATAAATCAAACCAAATTTTTTTTTTCAAGCTTTTTGAGGGTCAGAATTCCCCCACCTCACCCACCCTGATGTAATGGTCAGTCCAAAAACCAAATCAGAATTGTAGTTACAGTGCCAACTCTATGCATTGCAGTTGTTTGTAGTGCTGGGTTGACTCGTACAAGTTTTCTAGACCATTTATTTTATACATTGTGTATTTTTTTTCATGGTTCCTGCAGTCATGGAAATCTTGGAAAAGTTTGTAAATTACAGAAAAGCATTTCTAGGGCCTTGAAAAGTTCTGAAATTTTCTAAGTCAATCAGAGTTTTAGAATTTGATTATTTTGCATTATTTGGTTGCATTTTCTTTTGCCAATGCAAAAGTTTTATCAACCTATCTAACATCAATAATGGATTTGTTAGAGTATGTTCCCTTAAAACTTCACAGTCAGATTACATCCAGGGATCTTAACAACCATTCAAAATCATTTTATTCATGGCACTCAGAAGAGAATGACCCCGCTGTAAAATATGATTTTGTGTTAAATTTATGTGTTAGGTAAGTATTATAAGTTGTAAATTAATATAGTAAGTGCTCTTGAAATTGGTAAAAAGGTCTTGGAAAAGTTTTTGAAAAGTCACACAATTATATTTTTTAAAGATCGCAGGAACCCTATTTTGTGGATATAGGATTACAAATTACCACAGATGGACATGAATTGTCACCATTTTTACTATGGGTTCAACTGGTTAAATGTGAAATGGTTATCATCTATACGTAAAAGGCGTAATAACACCTAGAGAAGAAGTAGGCGGTATAATTCTAACGTAATTTTGTTTAGAAATCTGGCCACCCAACCCTCTTGTATAAAATCCAGCTTGAAAGAACCATCCAACTTAAAAATTATTTTAACGCAACTGCTGACTGAGCTGCATTAATTGTAGTTGTGCATCTTTGTGTGGAGTATTTAATGATATGCGAACACACATGCCAATCCTGCATGCTTTAACATGTTTCAAATAATTCATTCATATATTTTTTCTGTGTAATATAATATGTGACCATCATGTAACACCTTGCCATTTGTGTGTAATTCAGGAAGGTTGATTATACAAAATCAGACCCTGATTATACCCTTTAATCATTGCAGACATATTCTAGTTTAGGCTTACACTATTCCTGTGTCATTTGAAAAGAGATAATGACCCAGTCAGATAGTATCCTACT
Organism: Megalonaias nervosa; assembly: GCA_016617855.1. Classification (NCBI taxonomy): domain Eukaryota; kingdom Metazoa; phylum Mollusca; class Bivalvia; order Unionida; family Unionidae; genus Megalonaias; species Megalonaias nervosa. The sequence continues at coordinate 6,737 of JAECUM010003917.1, read as the reverse complement.
CTGCCAATACCACATAAGGTTGTTAGGGTGTTGATCTTTAAGCATTTGAGACCACCCCTAGTTTGGTTACAGCTCATTAGTTCAGCCAATTTCAAATAGGCCTTTGTAAGGCGCATTTGGTATGAGAATGAGGTAGGTAGTCCTGCACACTGTACTAGAGCAATTCCAAGTAAACACCCACTCAACAACAATAAAGTTAACTCATTGAAGAAATACTATGCCATATTAGGAAACTGAAAAATCATTTCCCTCATGGGTGTATAAACAAACCTAGGAGAACAAATTCTATAGCTATAGTATTGACAACAATTAAATAGTGTTGCTTTACAACAAATATGATAGGATTCATAGGATAAATAATAATAATAATAATAATGATAATAATAATAATAATAATAATAATAATAATAATAATATTGAAAAATTCTTATCTTTTACTAACACCATCAATGCTTCTACTCTACTTCCACTAATATATACACCAGATTGTATCATATTGACTGCTCCGGTGGCCTGGTGGTTAGAGCATCCACCTTGGATGCAGGAGGTTGTGGGTTCGATCCCCGGCCGAGTCATACCAAAGACTTATAAAATTGGTTCTGACAGCTACCTCGCTTGGCGTTCAGCATTAAGAGGTTAGTATTAAGACAGGCAGTCTGGTGTCAGGATAATGTGACTGGATGTGACATGATGCTACATGTTGCGGCATGATGTCCCAGTGCTAGACATCCCTATAAACTGCCACACTGCAGACATTGTAGTGATATGACTGAAAAATTGGTAAATCTGTGTTGAAAATCCAGATCATACACACACACACACACACACACACATACACCAGATTGTATCTATAATTGGCCCCTGACCAACCTAGTGTTTCTAAAAGTTGGGGTTGGGTTTTTAATGAATAAACATTTCTCTAGTAAATAATTTGCCAAAAGTATGAACAAGGTGGGATAGCTGGTAGGGATTTCTAATCAGATAAACAGTGTTACTATACTTCAACTGTAGCAAAATCTATCTTGAAAGACCACCTGTCTTGAGAAAGCAGATTCTCAATGTAGATTAATTGATTACACAGTGTTAATACCTGTTATAAAATGCCACTGTCATGTGGAACCACCTGTCTTGGGAGATCAGATTCTCCCTACACAGTTTTATTAATGATACAGTCTTAAGACCTGTCTTGAGAGACCACCTGTCTTGAGAGATAAGATTTTCAATGCAGATTTATTGATCATTTAGTGTTAAGACCATGTGATACCATTATCATGAGGGATCCACCAGTCCAGAGGGACCTGCAGATTTTCAGAGCAGAGAATTATTGACTGTGTGTGCGTGTGTGTGTGTGTGTGTGTGAATTATTGATTATATACTGTTAAGACCTGTCGTGAGAGACCACCTGTCTTGAGTAACCAGATTCTCAATGCTCAGATTTTTTGTTGTTGTTGTTGTTGTGGGGCTTAACGCCATTTTTCAGCACACGATAGGCTATACATGGCGGCCAGTATTAATTTTGGAGGAAGAAACCGGGAAATCCCCGGAAAGAACCACCGACCCACGAGAAGCTACTGGCAAGCTTTCTCACATATCCACATTGGCCGAATCCTAGACTCGAACCCACGCAGACAGAGGTGAGATGGTAGTGATCCGTAATGGAGAGCGCTTTAGACCACTCGGCCACTCGGGGCCCCATGCTCAGATTTAATAATTATATTACATTAAGACCTGTAATAATAATAATAATAATAATAATAATAATAATGATAATAATAATAATAATAATAATAATAATAATATTGTCTTCATTTAAAGAGTGTAACTCGGTTAAAAACAAATAATTTCCCTTGAGAATATATATGTTTCTCATGAAAATAACTATTTACAGGTAGGCACATTTGCCAATACATACAAAAATACATTAATGAAAGTAGGAGGGTTTAGCTGCATATGTACATTTTAGTTTCATCTCTAAAGTAACTATGATTTGAAATGGCTTTCAGCAACATCTTCATGTATGCACATCAGTTAATGATAACTTTTGCTTAGATATACCTTGAGGTTATTCTTCATAAATGTGGCAGTAAAGTTTGCATCAGCATTATACTTTTTCATGAAACACCATTAGGTACAAAAGTAGAGATATATTCGTACACTGAATTTATGTAATATATAATATGAAACAAGGCATTTTTAGAATAACTTAGCCATGTACATCTCCTTTGATACATTTAAAAACCTGAACTGCTTTCAGAAAATTTATTAGGAGAGACCAGATTTTCTGTGGACAGATTTATCGATTGTATAGTGTTAAGACCTGTCACAGAGGCCACTTGTCTTGATTGACCATGTTCCTAATGCACAGATTTATTGATTATATAAGCTAATTTGTAGGAGACCACTTGAGAGACCAGATTGTCAGGGTATAGGTTTATTAATCATACAACTTTTCATAAGAGACCATCTGTCTTGAGAGACCAGATTGTCAAGTATTTATTATATGGCATTATGACCTATTGAGACCACTTGTCTTAAGAGACCAGGTACTTAATAAAGATTTATTGATTATATAGTGCTATGACCTGTCATGAGAGACCATTATTTTTGGGCAGAAGGGGTTACTACCACCACCACAGATTCTACCAGTTCTACTGTTGCTAGCAAGAGTAGCAGCATAAGCAACATCATTACCACTATAACGATCATGACTAACACCACCATTACTACAAAAAGAGTAGCAAATCCAAGGGAAAGCTGGAAGTAGAGGTGGAATGGGTGGCATTCATATAGTATTGCCAGACATGCCACATTCAGCGGGACAGTTCCAAAATTTGGTCCCAGAATCCTGTGTCCCACTTTATAGCCGAAATGTGCTGCCAAAAAATAATTTTCATTTTGCATACCAAAAAAATAATTTTCAGTCTTTCTTGAAGTCTGAAGAAGGAGAAAACATTGGAAAAAGTTTTGAAAAGCATGAATAATTACTTTAATATAGTTTGATGGATAAAACTCTCTTGCTAAAATTCTTCTAAATTTTTCTTCCTCGACAGCTTTCTTAAAAAGCAAAAAAAAAACCCACCCACCCCCTCCAATTTGTCCTGCATGAGCATTCAGAAAATCTGACAACCATATGTTCAGGTAAGTCTCCTCCCCCATGTCTGTTTAAAATTATAATTTTGAAGTGTTAGAATGTAAGGTGGCAGCTTTAGCAAAAATAACTCTTCGCAAAATCTCAAAATCTTCTCCTTGTAGAGGAGATTAATAGATCTACACAGAAATTACTATTTTCATTTTAGGATTAATAAACATAACATATAATCTTAGACTCCAGGTCTGCATTTTTAGTCAGAATAAGGTGTAATGTATTTGTCTGAAGTTAGCGTTTTGCTTTTAATAATTTTCATTGATGATGCAATAGTTCAGTGGCAGGCCAGGCTAGCCAGGGTCAGCTGTCCTGATGTGATCTTAGCTTCAATTTCCTGGGCATGATAGCCATTTTTATGTTAAGGTGCTGTTAAAACTACTCCCACTCATCCACAAAGAAAATTGTTTTTTTTTTTTTTTTTGTTGGGATCATCAGTTAAGATGTTCCAACACAAGATAATAGCTAGGTTTGAAATTTTCATAACCTTAGAAAATCATTGGTGGAAGATATTCAATAGGATGTGGTTACAGAGAGTTCTTTGTCCCGAAACATTGACCAGATAAAATGCACTTCAACAACACAGAATGAACTGAATAACAAGATAAGATGACGCTGTAATTTTAGCGTAGAGTATGTTAATAATTGGAAACAAATATATTTAATGGAATTCTATGTCCTTCTTTTTGTAACTGACAGTATAAAGGCAGTAAGAGTTACCGTGTATTTTTTACCATGTATTTTTTGGGTATGCTTCTTATTGTGCATGACCCATAACTTCTCATTTTTCAAAATACGCTATTATGTTAGTTACACAGTGCTCCCTAAACAGTATGGAAAATACAATGCATTAAACATTGTGGGCTAGAGGCCTGTTGTGTGCTGTGGTATTTCAGTGTTGTTAAAATTTTGTGAATTTTTGAGTTTGAACAAATTCACTTTTTTTATGAACAAATGCATATACGTGTATTTTATGATATGTGCTGTTTTTTCTTCCAGTTATTTTAACAATGTATTATCGGGGTGCAGAAATTTTGAAAACTAAATGGGGGAAATTTTGCCTATGGCAATAGCAATATATAGCAATAGATAGATGTACAGTGCTAGAAGACTTCATTTCTTCCTGCCTGCATGTAGCCACCAGACAAGCAAAACTCAAATTTGACTTGCCGAATTTGACTTGCCGAATAACAAAAGCAGTCCACTCAGCAAAAATCTTTATGTATAAAGTGGGTTTTTTCCCCCATGTAATAGTCCCATATTTTAAAACGCACACATCAAAATTTTTGGAGTACCTATATACTTAATAAATATTTCTGAGCTTCATTTTCTTCAGCACCAACCTAAAATGCTTCTAATCAAATTTTTATCAAATATATAGAAAAAGAAATATACAGTACTTGAATGTGTATACAAGTAAGAAAGGAGATGATATATATAGTACATTGTTATTTTATTAATGTGAAAAAAACATTAGTGATTACTAACCTCTGATTTTGATCCATTTGTTGCTGTTATTATTATTGTTATTATTATTATTAGTATAATATTTTTTTTTCCAACTGAGAAGATATTGGACTTTTGTGTATCAATGTTGGGTTTTCACTAATAAGCTTATTATACCTAGCTGGTCCAAAAAGAAAATATTGCAGATTGTACATCCAACATGGCTGCCACGATGACTGTCTTGAAAATCTTGTTGTCACTATTCTCCCTAAATGGATGATCATTATGAAATGGTTTTCACTGAAAGATTATTGATGATGTCCACTTTGTTTTAAATGAATATGGCGACAAGCTGGCATCCATTGTGTGTATGACAGCAGCTAATTTGAAAGTTGTTACATTTATTGTTGATGAGTATTAGAGATGATTTCAACATTCAGTATTTAAAAGGAAGAATTGGTCTTATCATGAGTTCCAGGAAATTCTTTTTGTCCATTAGAAATAGGCCCTGATCTGACATTGCAGTTATGTGCCAGCAGATTAGAGTCTGTTTTGTTTGTTCTACTGGTTACTGCTTATATATATATATATATATATATATATATATATATATATATATATATATATATATATATATATATAATATTTACCCAGAAATGATGGCTCATTTTGCGGCAGCAGATCTGGGTCTCAGCAGTTCAGAAGATTGATTCAACTTACAATCATGCATATTTGGTGCTTTCAGAGACAAATCAGTAATATAATACAAATGAATTGTGTGTTTTCAAATTCATGAACCTTTTTCAATAAAACAAATGTACGTAATATTTTGAATGTTTTGTTCATATTTCTATCTGTATTATAAAAACCTGAGTGTTTGTTTACATCATGCGTACACACCCGGTAGGTCAGTTGAATTACATGCTTGGCAAGATACAAAACTGACACAAACCATTAAGATATTGTTGGCAGGCTTAGCTGCATCATGGTCTTCACAGATACTTTACATTTATGTGTTACAAGGTTACCTGTGTTCCAGCATTGCATTTTTTATACATAGCGTTGAGAAAGATGGCCACTTTATTTCTCACCAGAGGTACATTTTTGTGATCAGAAGGCCTTACAAATGCTGATGATGAAATTTCTGATAATGTCATCATTTTGGAATTAAAGAGACTAAAGCAAGAACTACATAAGCATCCTACATTAAACAAAAAGAAAATGTTAGTATTTGTTTGAAAACAGCAGTTTTAAGTAGGTGTTTGAATGCTAGGGTAAGAAGTTGAGAAAAAAAGCAATAGTGACCAAGGACAGTAGGGAAGCATTGTAAAATGGAAGAGCAACACACTTTCAAGCTTGAGCAATGTTTGAGAAGGTTTTATTTAACATAGGTTTTGGAAATTTCCTACAAATTGTCAAGGAATTGCTAATTTTGTAAATTTGGGCAGTGTTGATGCACAAATGAATAAAAATGCAAGAAACATTCAGATTTGGTAATGTCATAAAAATTCACCCATTAACTCATTAACCCCTGGAGATTTTTGTCATTTTTGCCTGAAATGCAAGTAGGGTGACTACATCTGAATACATCCAAATAAATTGGCTTACAAGAAATGTTAGGTTAGCCTAGTGGTGTTAGAAACATTGTTTTTTGTTGGCTATTTTGCTTGCGCATATGTAGAAGGGTAAAAGTTGGAGTTCTTTTTTGTTTGCTTATTGGACCCATTATTTTCATGTCCTGGCCCTTTTTTGCTCTAAATCACCATCTTATCCCAAATTTTGCAAAGGTTCTCCTGTCTGTATGCAGTTCAGACTGGTCTGCTTTAGATCTGAGGCCAACATGTTGAAAATCCAGACACAAAATCGGATTCTGACCACAAGCGACTTTTGGGTGTAAATAAGTCAGGTGTCAAAAAATAAGTTTTCCCTCTGTATTTTGTAATGCGACTAGAAAGTCCAGATTATTGGTAACTTTGTAATGAGACTAGAAAGTCCAGATTATTTGGTACCATTGTAGAGTTACATCTGTCTCCTTTTCTGTAATACCACCCACTTTAGTTTATCTTAAATGACCTTGATGCTACAGAGCTCAGAAGTAGGCTACTACCGCCTGATGCTTAAACGGGGCACCAGGGGTTAATGAATTAAC